>NMRA01000210.1:94983-158990 GCA_002633005.1 Phoronis australis
TGTGTGTGTGTGTGTGTGTGTGTGTGAAGTAATATTGATGCATATTTCTCAGTATTTGACGGCTTCTTTAATGTGTGTGTAAGTGTTTGAGTAGGTGGGAATGTGAGATCCATGGAGTGTTAATCTTTAATTAGTTCATGCCTACTTGGATGAACAAAAATAAAGAGCTTACTGTTACAATAGACAATCTTTTCATGTTAAGTCCGCATTGTATGTAACTGCTTGACACCCTAATGACTCTGACACGCATGTTTCTATTACAGTGTAGATTTGTTCTGAAACAGTAATTGCTTATGAGCATGGGCTAAATTCACCACCATTAGAACACTCAATGTTCCGAAACTCTAGTAGAACACCAACATAATGTTCTGTAAGTGTAACACGTGTCACATGTGTCACAAGCGTTCAACTGTGAACACTATGTGACGCACGTGTTCTATTTTGAACACCATTTTACGGTCTGTAGTGCGTTCCAACTTGAACAGTAGCTGTCCGGCCAAAAATTTTAACACATAGTGTGCTGCGCTTATAGAACACTATGACTGTGTTCACAAATTGTAACATTTTTGTGTTCTATTTTGTGTTCTAAAGTAGAACACATAAGTTTAGAGTGTAGACATTTCACAATGTCTCATTTGACTAGTTGACGTTATGTTTCTTGCAGACATGTAAACGGATAAATTTGATCAATAGAGCTCACGTGCTCAAGTATTGAATTGTTATTGAATTAAAACGGTTCTGCTGATTGGGATGATAATTTGAAAAAAACTGTTGCGTCTTGCCGTCTAATGTCTAGTTCTTTGCTTTTACACGTGCAGGTCAGCTAAGTGCTCAAAAATGCTCTCCTGAACTGTTTGACAGAATGTTCAAGATCTTTCCAGACCTCATGGTAAGACATTTGCTTTACATGTACATTGATCATTTTCACGAAAGACGTCGCTCTAGTCGGTTGGCAACTAGTACACGCAGTGTTGGCTTACGCAGTAACCCTTACATTGGTAGTTTGCTTACGCGCTGAACTTTCTGTATCCTTCGCGATTACACTTGATAAAACCTGAGGTACTTGTACATGTATACACATGCGCGCCACCTTTAGCAATTGCATTGAACTTTCTTTTTCTATTCGTGTAAACACAGTTTGGCTTAAGTCTTGTAAATCGAAACCTTATCTTGGATAGTTCACTGGCAACATGAAATAAATTCATTGCAATGTTTAGAATGTCGTTGTCGTCACTTCTCTGGAAAGGCTTGTTCTCACTTCGTGCTGGCAGCCCTTGGCGAACGCATTCCCCTTCCACTTTCCCTTCTACATGTATGTCAGGAAGTACCAATCTTATAATTTGAGGTAGGCGGCCTTTCTTCTAACCCTTGAATGATTCTCCTACACGAAAATTGACGCCAACAATATCTTTATAAATCCATGTCGGTGCGTGGTCGTTCAGGTATCTAACAACCTCTAACTCATTTGCAGCATATTTATGGATGCACCGAGACTCTGGTCGTTGGATGCACAACGAAAGATTATCCCGATAGAAAAACGCGCACAGAATCGGTGGGGCACGCACCGCCATTTTACGAGGTACGTTAAGTTAGATTCCAATGCCTTGAGACAACAGTGGCAGGACTTTCTTGGAAAGTGTTATGATGACGACGACAACAACGGTAATGGCATACGATGCTGATGTCAATGATGACAACGATGATGATGACGACGACGACGACGACGAAGACGTCGGCAGATCGCT
This sequence comes from Phoronis australis, assembly GCA_002633005.1. Classification (NCBI taxonomy): domain Eukaryota; kingdom Metazoa; phylum Phoronida; family Phoronidae; genus Phoronis; species Phoronis australis. The sequence goes on from NMRA01000210.1 coordinate 96,729, forward strand.
ATTTTTAATGCGGTTTCTGAGAATGTGGACCTTTTACTAAGATTCAAGGGGCACGTTCAGAGCTATGAATCTTGCTTTCGCCGAAATTTGGCAGTTCCTGCATTTTTCGTGGACTTCAGTCTTGATTTCTACTTTTTTCGGAGTTTTTGTTTTTCTGAGGCGGACCTTTTTGCACAAATGAACGAGCCCACCCCCGGGTGCGCATGAATTGAGCAGATCTTCTTCCTTATGAAACCGGAGGCCTAATACTCCTTACCCTAATGGTAGTCTATATCCGTTACCAACAAGAGCGTCGAAACCATCAGCGACTCTATAAATCGCTTTAAAGTCTATTGGAGTTGGCCAATTCTAAAATTGTGAATTCGAAAATGGCCTGCTACTTGAGTTACCGGCTCACTCAGAAACAATTATAGCTGAGATGAATGTCATGGTTATCTTCAGAAATCCCAAAACAATTGGGCTAAGATTTCAACATTGACAATTTAACTATGCGAAGTGCAACTACACAAATAATATATACAACATATTTGACTCGGACAGATATGTGTGAACATGTTTTGTCATCTTCAGATCAAAGTGATAGGAGATGACGGTCAAGTGGTTGCGATCGATACACCAGGCGAGATATGTGTAAAGGGTTGGGGACACATGCACAGCTACTGGAACGATCCCGAACTGACCCAGAAAGCATTCATAAATGGATGGTATCATACGGGGTAGGCTATTGAATATTTTTGTTGGTACTTTAATTTAAAAGTACGCTCAATCTCAGTGATTTGATGTGGCGTAATGGTCAAATATTTAAATTAAAAACAGGCGGTTTTTGTGATAAACATTTATAATGTCATGTCTTGTTCCAGCTCCAATAAAAACTAAAGCCCTCTTACGGGGTTTGAATTAGCACAACTCCAGCCTTGCACATAATGACTGCGCCACCAGAAAACGAAGAGAAATAAAGATCACGTTATTGTTGTAAACAAGGGCTCCCGTGTGAACATAATACTTTACGACTTTAATGACATAACAAGAAAATAATGTAAACACACTTCAAGTCAATTTCGAGATGAATTTCATTTGGTGATGCATTCTTAATTCTAGCAACCACACATTGGTCAAGTAAAAAAATCCACGAAATACCGACCTGTGAAAGCCAAATACATTGATGATGTAATAAAATTAACAGTTAATTCAAATTAATCTGTGTCAGATTAATTAGAATTAGTTCAGTGTAAATTAGAGGCAACAATTCAACCGAATAATAGTCGTGCATACTAATTGTTGCCTTCAGGTAACAATGCTTTAGTTGGTTCATGATTGTTGTTACTACAGTGATGTACATGTAAATTTTGTGCGTGATATTTATACAGTGATATGGGTACCATGGATTCTGAGGGTATGCTGCACATACTTGGAAGGAAGGCTGATTCAATACGTTTTAAGCGATATGCGGATGTAGTGTATCCAGCCCCTATAGAAAATGCTATATTGGATCATCCTAAAGTTAAAGGGGCTCAGGTAAGTTGCGTTATTGTTATGCTTTGAATTTCCTCAATGTTACATTAACTTCTATTTGTAAAAACAACCACAGTCTTAAATCGACTTGACATGTTTCGGTGTCATTTATTAAAACACCATCATTAGAAGAGAGAATATAGTGGCCACCTAGCCAGGCCCAGCAACAAGTAATGAAGCACAGATAGACCAACAATGACAACCTGTGGTGTGCCAGTTGTCTATTGAGATTGGGCTTGAACCAACTGATGTGTAGAACCTCATGAATTTTAAGCTGCTTTGTTATTTCTGTCTGGTGTATTATTTCAAGTCATTGAAAGAGCACTGCTGATAACAATGATTGGTGCTCTGTAGATGAATATTTATATGTGAACTTCTGTCAGAATTTAGATGTTCCCTGGTCCTGGGACTGTTTCGCCTACATACATGTAACTGGAGCCACATCCAGCACAGATAAATTTGTATACTACCCTGGACCGTAAGGCCCATAGAAATTTTGTCCTCATGGTTAAATAAATTCGACAGTTTTACAGACTTGAATGTTGATACAACTCTTAAGTTAACACAGTAATCATTCACCAATTTGTGGAGTTTTCGTTTGGCAATCTTGGCGTAAAACCTAACATAGGGTACTTTAAACTACTTGCCTTTAGTTTTGTTTACAGGATGAATATCATTAGGGTTACCTTAGAGTCTTGCTTTCATTACCCTATTGGACCAATTCTGGGGGATAGCCATTCGTTTGCAAATTGATTGTAAATTCTTTAATATTACAATCAAATCTATCCCAAGTGTTGTCAATGCGATACACCTTGTCTATTAGTTTTAATTAGACCTACTTTATGAACAAAGGATGTGAAGTTATGAAAACAAGTGTACAGTCCTTTGTAGGTCTTATGAAATACTGATGTTACCACTGAGGTACCCTCACGCTCCTCTAACAAGTCCAGAAATGGAAAAATGTTGTCGACCTCTAATTCTATATTGAATTTCAAGTTAGGATGTCTCGAGTTTAAATACACCAAAAATTCCTGTGCTGACTTCAGTGAAAACACGACTGAAACAAAGTTGCTCGTTTGTCGAAACGATCTCCTTTCTCAGGTGTGCCGCCATGAAGCAAAACAAGGAGAGACATAACAAACAAACAAATTAAAACACTAGCAATATTTTGGACTGCATGTCTCACCATCTAGGTGGAGTGAACATAAACGAAGCGAAATAAACTATGAAATATACCTGACAGCAGGAGGAGAGGCATACAAGCAGATAGTGTGTCTGAATGCACCACACGGTAGAAAGTCCACAAGTCAGCGCGCCGTACAACACAGGTTTTTCGTGATTGATAGATAGGGATTTCAAAATCTTTTGAAAAATGTATCGTTTTCAACATTTCGAATGATGATATTGGTGTGAAGCGTGACTTCCGGGTTGTGACGACACGTACAGTCAGATAAAGCTTCTCTAAGTCACTTGCCAAGCGGCAGTTTCCTCTTTGTTGAATGGTTTAGACGCTTGGTCCTCAAACGTGCAGCCTGGGTTCAAGTCCCACTGGAGACACGGAAATTTTCTACAGTATTGTGTGCAAAATGATCTTGAGTGGACCCCCTGTAAGTGCATGGACAACCGTCGCGAGAGAGAACACGTGTGTTCAATGTAACGCTGATCACGAGAACGAGAACAAAGACATTCGTCCATGTGACATGTGAATTCATTTGGTTAACAGCATTTCGTGTCGTCATCTTGGGGTTGTTTTCCAAACAAAAAGTTTAGTCGTGTTTTCAAAGAAGTTTGTGTTAACAAAGGGCTGCTACCGAAGTACATGTATAATGCTATATAATATTAGTTAAAGAGGTCTGGAACGCGATAAACAGAATAAATCGCAACATTGAAAGGGGTTCTTTGCCACTGAAACAGAATTTAACCTGCTCAGCAGGTATTATTACGGTTTCTTCGTAAAGATCGTTGATTTCTGTTGATATCAAAGCATTTTGTTTTAGTTTCAAATTAAAGAAAAATGATCTGTCAACTGCTCGTCACTTCGCCAATGTTTCTCCCACAAGGCAAAGCACGTCTCCTTATTTGGTATGCAAAAACATAGATGTAGCACATTTCCCCTATATGGAAAATGTGACCTTTTACTTCCAGCGACTTCAAGCAACTGACTGTGAGTGGGAAGGAGATTAGAAACTCTGTTTTAACCTCAGAGTTAATTCCATTGCGCGTATTTCAAAAATCGTGAATTTTGTGATTTTCCCTGAAAAATTTCTCACATGGGAAATTGAATTACTCTGTAGTAGACGTTGCGAGATGGCACTTTCTTCAGGAACTGTTTAAAAGATATTTCTGACAAGCTTTCGCGTTCCATGCCTCTTTAAGTGGTTTCGCACAGGGCCTGCGTAGACTCGATTTGTGCGCTGTACCGAGGAGGCCAAAATTGGACTGGTACTCACGAAGCCAAAAATTTGCTGCGTGCAGGATCGGCATAGGCACTGCGTAGGTTATAAGTTAGCATCTTTGTCGGACTGGCCCATCCTTCCGTCTATATTGTGTAGGCATGACGTATAGTAGCAGTCAACTCATTTGAGAGTTGTCCTCTTCTTTTAAGGGCCGATTACACATATTAAACAACATATACATCTGTATTAGCAAGCAGGCGTATACAGGATTCTTGAATTGGGTGCCTCCATTGCACTTCCTTCATAAAACGTGACCTAAGTTCCCAATACCCCCTTGCAAGTCAACAGGAAGTGGTATTCATCCTCCACATCATTGCAAATCAAACATAATCTATTATAATATTCCACTTCCTCGTGTCTACCCACTTCCACTTGTTGGTTGGAGCAACGTAAGTGAGTAAACGCTTGAATAGCACTATTATGTAGCGGTAGCTTAAGATATGGATCAAAACGGTTCAGAGTTTTAAAGTTACGGTAGTATTTATACTTAAAAGTTTTGAATTATGTTCAATTTCTGATCGCAAACTTTGCCCATACAGTAGCAGTCATTAACTCTTTGCGTGAAGATACTTAAAAACGAGACTTCGCACGTGACACCTTGATTCAACCAAATTTCATAAAAACCATATTTTGATAGCAATTGTCTTACGCAGTAAGTACACGAGAATGTAAGGTTATGTAGCACCTTAGCACAATGTCCAAATTTGGAAAACTTCGGAACATCTATTTCAAAAATATGTCATCGGCTTCCTATGAAATTTACAGTTGCTACGTTTTCCAAAAAGCTGTTAGGAATTGTTTTTAAAATGTTTCACCTTTTATATTGGTTTTGTAGACATTTGGCTAAATACGCAATAAGTTTTCAGTATTTTTGTGTGTTAACGTGAAGTCTGATACATTTCAGTGGTAACGTGTCGCAAAACGTTCAAACTTTTACAAAATCAAAAATCGGAGACTTGTGTTTACTGTCAAATCTTTTACATAAACGTATCCAGGGAGGGGTTCAGGGGACCAAATGGGGAAACGAAACGACGGACAAATAGACGATTTATGTTTTTTATTTCTAAAGACAGGCAACTAATTTGATCGACACAGCTAATGTTTGCATGCACAAACACCTCCCACATCAAAAATAGTGTTTTCCTGCTATCGAAATTCTATTCCTGGGTTACTGGGGCTAAAACATGTATGTTTATGTCTTTAAAAACATCTTATTTACAGTGCATTTCCTATGTGCAATTCACAAATAATTGTTAGTTGTCCAAACGTCCTCCTTTCTACACGATCGTATAACTTGTTTTTCGATATTTGTAATTCCACAGGTGGTGGGCATCCCATGTGATGAGAAGGGAGAACAGCTCATTGCTTGTATCATGTAAGTATACGAGAGAAGATGGCGAACACTTGGATAATCTTAACATCGATATTTTTATTTATGTTGTACACATTTTTCTTTTGACCTAGTTGGACTATTTCAAGCTAATTTCCACACCGCTAATCAGGGGCCCCGCGCTTATGCCTATAAAATCAAGAATCCTGCTTTTGTCAAACATTGTGTACATTTTGCGCAAGTTGAAGTTTTGCATATCTTGCCGTTGTTTATGTTAACAAAACCCAAACTGTTTAGTGGCAAGTGGTTTTTGTTGGCAAGCTCAAGGTAAGAATATCGTTTACTCAGTGGGACCCCCGCACCCTTGATCCTACACATATTAACAATGGCGTAGCTCCCAACACAATCTTTCCGGATCCAGTTTGCAACACCCGAAACATGTGTATGTATCCGTATATGGTATTGGTGCCTTCAAAAATCCTGTGGACGCGGGTCACCAAACAGTGCGGGCCCTTACTATATGCTCTTTCTGCTACCCACGTTGTTCATCCATCATTGATACCAAGTACATGCACGTACAAACAAGTACGGTTTGCTAGATGTCGGCATACATCCTGCCACACAGGTATTACTGTTTTCGTAGAGATCCCCAACGCCGGTTGACATGTGTGAATTGTCAAATGTTTTTTACACCTCCTGGTTAATGCTAAATTTGCTTTAAAATAACCCAGAAAACATTACATTGATTATTTTGTCCAGAGTTGAACCAGGACAGGAAGTAACAGAAGACGAAATAAGAGAACACTGTAAGGAAAACGTAAGTACGGTTTTAGGAAACCATGCATCGAGTGAAGAATGTTGCGAACTTGGAAAATGAAACTGGATTACATACATATTGATTTCTAACTAATTTGAAGTTTCAACATTGTTTGTCGGCATTTTTTAGTTACATTGAGTTTCAGCTTCTTCTTGTCATCCGCAGCTTTAAGAAGCTGACAAAAACTGACTTAGGGTACCTTACATGATTACGGTACATGTTGCTGACTAATGATATATTGCATGTTCACGTCTCGTCTATTGTACATTTTGCTGTATAATGATACATATACATTACATGTTCATGTCTTACCTATTGTACAGTTTGCCGAGTTTGTTTATTTTGCAGCTTCCTTTCATGGAATGGGTTCCCGACAATGTCTTGACGTTCACGCAATTTCCAAAAGTTGGTGGACGCCGTAAGGTAAGACTGCTTTGGCCGAAGCTTTCGATCGGTCTTTGAGGCAGAAACCATGCCCTCCTGTGAATAACGCGCACGTTATCACATGTTTTTGTTTTACAATTAATGCTTCATTCGATTTCTACCTCATTTCAGTTAACGTTGTCCCATTTTTTGCAATTCCTCCTTGTTTTTCATGTTAGTTTATGTCAGACAACTACTGCAATTTAATGAAAAAGCACGTTGTTCCCAACATCAGACGATTCCACCTTCAATCCAAGGTTCTCAAAGTTTTCAGTTTCTCTCGTTAAAACGAGCTGGGTGTAAGATCATAAGACTGTCAAAACATCTTTGCCCTTTGACCTTCCTTGGTGTCTGAGGTTTTAAACTACTAACATGCTTTCTTGTCAATAAAGTTACCTTGCGCATCATCATCACAAAGAGATGAAGAATCTATTTCGTCGCAACTATTGCAGTTTGATGAAAAAAAAATAATTTCTTAAAAGTTAAGACCAGAGTTGGGATACTGTTTCTTCCCATTGTGAACGACAATTCCGTAAGAGAAATGCTTAGAGTAGTGTTGCAACTTAATGAATTATATGGTATAGCTAGGCCAGCGTATCAGGTGATATGCTGGGTCAGAAATTTTACCCCTGCGTCAGTGTAGCGATCTAGATAAAACGGTGGTTGCTCAAAATAAATTTTACCCATAGGTTTCTAAGAAGATGATCAGAGGAATCGTGGAGGAAATGCTTTCGAACCAGGCCTGAACCGCATAAAATACAGCGCCACCTCACTTGTTAACATTCCTACTGAACGACAAGGAAGAAGGGGAGAATGAACTGTACCGACATTCTTTTGGATGTCACAAACAAGTTTACGCAATAACTCTACAAATCGCTCAAGGTGATATGGGCTCCGATACATTCTACGCAACTGAGAAATGAAATTAAGTGTCGTTTAGTCTGACAAACGTACCTGTCTATCTCTCGCAAGAGTCAGGCAAGCCGATTCCACTTTTCGATGGCAAAGCAAATGTCATTACATGTATATTTAGAAGTATTTATTTCTCGAACGTGTTTTATAATAACACAACTTTAAGGCTTATAAATGGTAGTCTAAGCTGTGATGCAACGCTGGTCCCTTTAAAGGTGACAACCAAGTGACCCATGTCTTTCTTTTCTTGTGAATACCTATCTTTTGTGAGTAGCTGTGTTCTCACTCACATACTTCTTTCTTTATGAACCCCATTTTGCACTCACTAGCAAGAGGTACGTGCAAGCACGTGTCACGTAAAGGTTTCAAAATTGTCGTTACAGTGTATCTTGTAAATGAGCGCAATTTCGGATTTGAAAATTTTTATAATGAAATGGTAATTAACGAAAGCGACTAGTGTTCGCCCACTTCTTATTCGCAAGACATACTTCCAACCATTTCTCTCAACTTCTTTTTCGAAATCTGAAATTACAAAATGAACTTATATAATTTCAAATTGTGAGAACAGCAATACTTGGGGATTCAGGTTCGATTTGTAAACGTGTGCTGTAATGTGGACTAAACATATGTTTTTCGGTCACATCCCATATATTTAACGTCATTTCAAGTTTGAAAGTTTTCTCATTTTGTGTTGTCACGGAACACGGATTATACAATAAAGGTGATATCTTATTTACAATTCTTATCTTGACTTACTATGTTTCGTATTTAAGCACCTGATGTAATCAATAGTAGTGAGTGTAAACTTACCTTGTTTCGTATGCCAACACGTGGGAACTGCTCCATGAAAATAAATTTGTCAGGAACCCACACTTGTAGTGTTAGCTGAAACGCAAATGTGATACATTTAAACTGGTGACTTGTCTTATACGCTAACTGGGCATTAAGGATTTTCACATGGTGCAAATATTGTCCTCATTAAAATTCAACATTACATCACAACAACAACAGCAACAAGGAATGAGCGGATTTTACATTTACTACTTACATTGTTTTTACAGTAAGATTTTAGCTCTTCTACGCTTGCTGTCTGTTTATCTTCCAGTCTATAATCAGAACACCAAGCTACATGAACACGTAATGCGGTTAGTGGAAAATCTTACGTGTGAATGGACACAAAAAATACAATACCTGCTATCTGCCAGTTTACAGAATAATTTAAACATTCTTCACACATAAAAAGAAAAGGACTGGAGAGATGGAGTAAAAAATTGTAATATCAAGCATGACTGAAGTTGAATAACTGAGTCGACTTGCCTGTTTGGCAGCTAACCATCATGTGATAGACCTATTTGCAAACCACGTCGACAAATCTGACTCAAAAATGTGTTTTTTGACGGTTAATTAAAAAGTTTAACCAACTCTTACATCTGACTATCGTGTAATAATGAGGTCAATTAAGGACAACGATTCAAGTAGTGTACTCACATAATACATGCGACCATTAGGTCACCGACGTAGTCATCCGGAACGCCCACAACCTGTAAATAAATCTACCAATGACGTTGCACCTAGAACACATTTGTGGAAGGGACCCAGTCGACAAAATCGCTAACATAAACCCGCTTAACAGTAAATAAATTCATAATAAAAACGCCCTGTGGTTAGCAGCGAGCAATTGTTGCTTTGCCAAGTAGTTATTGACACCGGTAGACCTAAAGGCCGCCGTTTGAAGAGGGAGCTCCCACTCACAATTTTCGAAGATGTTACAAACGGCATGCCAGCACATGGGCGGTACATCATGCGGGACTTGGTGGGGCTATAGCCCCCACTTACATGTATTTCAATGGTCAACCGCCCATGCAACAGCGTTTTACTGTCCGTAGAGAGGTACCCTCTCGGGCCGGCCCTAAGTTCGCGAAGCAATGGCAAGGCATTTGTGAATCGTAACAGTAACTGACATTGGGAATTAGGCTTGGCAGAATAAAACATCAAAAGCGCATAGTCTGTAGTGGCGTATTTGGGGGGGGGGGGCAAGGGCGTCATGGCCCCCCTAAAATTCTCCCAGATTCCATTTGACAATATACTGGCTAATAATCTGCCCAGACCCTCCCTAACTCAGAATCCTGTATCCGCCCCTGGTTTGACAGTCTGGATGGGAATACGTCTTATGCGCAGTGCATTCTGGGAAAACGCCCTCTCCTGATTAGCCACATACACACTTGCAGTCACCAGGTGGCGGGCGAGAAGATGACGTATCTCAGTGACCTGCACTATACGTAATTCAGGCTGAAGAATTCGTACATTCTAAAGATCAGCAACAACAAATATTACCTGTGCGCTTTTAACCTTAGGATGGTCATTGAGTACTTTTTCAATTGGTTCTGGATAGACGACATCGGCGTATCGTTTGAAACGCAGAGCATCATCGGTTCTTCCCATTATGCGCAGAATTCCCTCACAATTCATTACACCAATATCGCTATAATTACAAAAAGTAGTAATTTGGGTTGCATCATCCCACATAGACTTTTCCAATCGTACAAGCGCGTGGGGTGGAGTTATTTCCTCTGTGTTGACGTGTTTGAAAGTCTGAACTAAAAAGGTTTTACATACAAAATTGATATTACCCAAATACTAATGAAACTGGTGAGCCATTACTTGGCAGTCGTGGAGCACAACCCAAAACTAAAAAAAAAAATAGTGAATCACTACTGTAACACCGATTACACACGGTGTTCATTAGCATCGTAGAATTGTAGACATGGAATGACAACATCGATCTCGAAACGCAGAGGTTGTGTTGCACATGCGTGGGATAATACTAAAACGTAAGTAAGGGTGAAATGATCGCCGTAACACTCAAAAACGTCTTGACAGCGTTGTTCGTCGAGAGGGAGACGTAACACCCAATAGCGCCCAACGGCGTTTTTCAGACGCGTTTGAAATTACAATAGCATAAACGTATAAGTCAGTTTTGCCGTGTGTCAAGAAGCGGTACATTTTGATGATGTGGATGAACTGCGAGGGAAATTCATTCTGCAGTATGTAGTATATGCGCAACATAAATTCTAATTAAAACAGCACTTGTTTTGTAAAAGAAGTGAAACGTTCTGAATTTGAAAGACAAAACAAATTCCTGCCAGATGATGTCATAAGTGGAACACATGACTGAGAGTCGGTTGTCAACCCTTAAACTGTTCGAGATGAGTACTGATTGGCTACTATTGGTTTCTGTCAACTTGCATCTCATAGAATGAACGAGCACGTCCACATAATACAGTGAACAACAGCCAACTCACGTTGCTGACGTTGGAAAAGAAAAATATGCCTCCTTTAAGAATTATGAAGGAGAAAATAAAATTGATTCATACCCAGTCTTGTACCATCCTTCTCGGAACGCGTTCTTTGTCATCTCGGGTTCACCCCAGTAGCTGTGGAACATACCCCAACCCTTGCATAGTATTTCACCAGGTGTGTCTACCGGAACAACTTGGCCATTTTCGTCGGTTATTTTAACCTGGAAAATATGAAAAAGACTAAGAATTAAAATTGAGTAGCAGGTTAACCACGCGTGATTCCGTGGGTTTAAGAATTAATTAATTGAATTGAGAAGCAGATTATGGCAGGCTGGTTTCCGTAGATCGCAAGAATCTCGCAAAGGACGTTACAGCCTTGTCATTTGCTTCGTTGATAATACGTAGCGATACATGTATCTTTCGAACTGTTGCACATGTGATAATCAAACTAATGATCTGCACCAACCTAATAGCGGCCGTAGACCATTAACTGAGACACGCACACGCACACAAAGACGCAGAGAATTCAAGAAGCAAAGAAACAGAAAACACACACTCACAGAGAGAGAGACGATGGAAGGAGGGAGAGGAGAGGGAGAGGGAGAGAGCGAACGTGGCACCTGAGAGATTTGCACTTTCCGTAACATCTCACACACTAAGTATGTGAGCTTACAGTAGAGTAGAGTTCAGTAACGCCTTTGTCTCGGTAGAAAAGCAAGATTTCCAGATATCCTGTGAACTATCGCCATTTATACTAAACGAGAGGTCGTGATTTTGTTTAGAGTTTTCTCCCGGCGAGACTGTTATAATCAACCGTATCAATATCCGTTGAATGTTTTGTTTCGTGTTTTAGAAAAGAAAGACTCTTGCATTTTTTAAATTGTTGATTTCATTTAAAGCTTCCGGAAGTGTGCAAGGACAAACATCGTAACAAATAGTTTTCTGTTGCATTTAGAGAAATGAGCGGTAACTACACTGTACCTGTCACACAGGCCTTACGAGGAGAGGGATTTATCCACTGAACTTTCATCTGCTGAGTTAGAACTTGCACGCAAATTCCTTATCTCTGTGACTGGTTAGTCAAATTAGTCAAAAAACATAACATATTGCCACCATGTGAATATAAAGTACGTTGAAAATTACCAGATGTTTTTAAGAATGAGTTTTGGATCAAAATTGATCCTCTATATCACTCAGTTGTGCGCAATAAGTGTAGTGACGAGGTGTAATACTGCATGACGAGGGATATATGAACCCCCAAGGTACGTCATAAGTCAAAGGTCACATAATTTATTGGCAGAATATTTTGTTTTCACATTTACAAGTTGTCAATGAATACAACTGCAGTTTATTTAGGGTAGATGGTGTTCAAATAGCATTTAGTTGCTGCTATACATTAGCATAGTTAGGAGCATGCAAATACAGCTTGCAGATACACTGAATCAAGAGCGATTGGAATAATAAGTGGTTGTAAACTCGCGTACGTCGAAGAAAACATCTTGCCGATATAAAATTGGTATCGACTTATTCTTTTCTCAGACGAGAAGTGATTTTGGATCTTCCAAACATCCTTAGTGGTCGATACCCTGGATAGCTGACACGCCGTGGCAACTGAACTTGTAGAGCCTGAATTCAAGCAAAACCAATCTATCGACATTTTCAAATCGAGAAATCTTACTAGAGACCCATGTCATAATGCTAAAAAGAGTAAATGTGTAAATCAATTTTTTGATGGAAGACGGGTTTAAAGCCGAATTGAAGCATACCAGTGCAACCAAATAAAGTGACCAACCTCGTAAAATGGAATTGGGTGTCCAACTGTTTCCATACGAGTGGTATGGCTGGGATAGTCTGCCGTGGTGCACGTTACTAAGTTTGGTTCTGTCCCTCCGTAGGTTTGCTAGAAAATGCAGTATTTTCACTCACGTAGACATGTGGCCACCAAGCAAATTAGCAATTCTCATTAGTTATACCTCGATAATTTGAAGTTAAGGAGAACATGCGTTTATCAACAGTTTACAACCATGTAACCTATTCCACGACTACGAGTATTATTTTAAACGGATGTTTATATGACATGCGATTCGTAACACCACATATACAACAATCAGAAAATGAAATGCATCAATACATGTACAGTTTACATGATAAAAGTACTCACGATTAGTTCAGGGAACATTTTAAACATTTTCTCGAACAACTCAGGAGAGCAGCGCTGGCTTCCCACGAGACCTTTAAAAAGATATTCGAAGTCAAAGACAGATAATGTGCCCTAATAAAGGGGTTGAAATCACAACCATCTTGCCCGTGGTGTTGGTATTTTGTTCGCGCAAAATAACTTTTGAAAAGTATTTTTACATTCGAAAAAAGGACACCCCTCTTCTTTGCAACAGGCGGTCTGTAAGTATTAGCAAGGGATTAAGAGCAGACGATCACAAGCCTCCTATTAGTGGTTAAAGCCACACCCGTTGTCACAGATACTCTCGGATACATAAGCACTATAACGTTGGTTTTATCCGCCGTCCGAAATCTTTCTATATTGGTAAAGATCGTTCATCAATAATAAAACATTAACAGGATATAAATAATTATAGTGTTGAGCTATCTGGTAAGGCCCCATAGTCATGCTACGAGCACACTTTGACTGAAAGAACCAACAAAAGTTATTCCAGATAATAAACTTGTTCAGGGTCAAATACCATCGATGCTTCTAATGTATCATTGGTGTCCCCCTCTCTGCAGTTAGATGATTTAACAAAAAACTCGCTCTGTGTCATAGATTAGATAACATGGTTCTTGGAGAGTGGTATTTCCCTACAGCTACCATGTACTGTGGCTTGTCTAAGCCCTAGGTCAAGCCTGTGTGTTTGGAAGGCTTTGTAATTTTAAAAAAATTCTCCAACTTTTGAGGTTTTCGATGGTTACAGAGCATCATTAGGTTTCAGATAAAAGGATGTGGAAAATGTCCTTTAATTTCTGTTAATAAGCCAAAACCGGGTTTGGTATCATTTTAATGTTTAGAACAATCATGGCAAAGGTGTTTACACGTCTCCTTTCGATGGTGTCCTATCTGGAACACACGGTGGCTCCTTCGCGAGCAAAAATTACGAAAAATTTCAAGATTTAATTATTTTTTGTCTACGCTTCCCATCGTTTAAACTACCCAAAACGACAACTGACTTCCCTGACTTCAGCAAGTAATTGAAAATACCAGTAGCACCAGGCCCTACCTCCTCGTAAACAGCTCAAGTCGTATTTGTCGAAGTTTGGACTTGCCATGAGATCAATGTAGAACGCCGGCCACAAACTACAGTAAGTACATCTGAAACCAAAATAAAAACTACAATATCGAATTCCTATTTGGCTTATTTTCAATAGTTTCTAAACGAAAAATAATTTAGCGACTAAAACCACCGACTTGAAAAACGAAACCTATGGAATGTAAAAAAGACTATGTTAACATTAAAGACGGCAACAGTGATGGTAATGGCTTTGATGCAACTCGTTTTTTTGTTTTGGGAAGTGATGTAGCCAATAGGTGGCTTGCAGACCAGACTTAACATGTTTCATTGCTTTAGAATTAAAGTAAATAATATTGATTGATAACTTGATGGCAGAGACTGTGACGTACCTTTCTTGTTCTAAAACTTTTAACACACACTTTTCAACATCACAGTTCTCGTCTCGTATACTCGCAGGAAGAAATACTATTCTTGCTCTGTTCTTGTGAAACGTGCAAATGCCGAGATAGCAGGAGATCACCATTTCGTCAACCCAGATGTTGAAAGTAGCGATGATGCCTGGATTCTGTAGGTACAAGGCAAACCATTTAAATTAACTGACATTTTTACCGTTCGAGTGATAAGTAACCTATTTGCAATCGGTGTACTAGCCTGTGGTAAATGTTTTCTCTTTGTTTCACTAAACCCACTATAAATAAAATGACTTGACTTGCAGTCGAAGAATTTCTTCACAGAAGTCAAACTCTAAACATTATGATTTTCAGTGACAGAAGGGGTGTCGCACTAAGCTTTGGTTCGTGGAACACGCGCAATAATTTTCGCCAATCCTCAAAAGCGTTAATTGTGCAAGGTCACTTAGGCTGATAAGGAATAGAACATCATAATGCAGCCTACATGTGTACGGATGAGGTGGTATAGAAAAACATATCATTTATAACTTCGTACACACGAGGCAAATCGCTGTATGAAAAAGTAGCCATAATTTTCACAATATCAGGCTGTCAAATTCGAAACTTTCATTATTCCTTTTGGTGTGATGTCACCCAGTGTCATGCCAGTTACGCAAAAATTAGCACAAAGTGTTACAAATATTGCACCTTTAGGGGGCAACTTGGAGACTGTCATCTGCTATTTATGCATGTTTACTTCAGGAGATTTTACCAACCACTCTTTATCGTAATGCTATGTGCTAACCTCCACTGTTGCTGCTTTGCCGGGTATCCTTGACCTGAAGTTGAACTTTCCGAAGTTGCAAATGGTTCCTTGCTTCCAAGCAACAAGTTTTGACAAACCAGTGGAACCCTAGGAGGTAAAACATAATTAGAATACGTAAACGATGCCACTGACCTTTTAACACACAAATCAAAACTTTCGAAATTTGACAACACCTTTTATACGTGAATGCCAACGTCCGGCGTAGCGGACTTAACCAAGCAGTACAATTTTGGCTTTCTCTTTGGGTTTAGTTGATGCATGGGCGGCGCAGCACTGAAAAAAGTGGTTGGCTATAGCACCCCCGTCAGCCCCCTATGATTCGCCGCTCATGTCATGTGAGCGTTTTAACACATATCTGTCTTATTCGATTAGCTGCTATGCCAGTTGATCAACGTGAAACATTAGTGTGAAAAAACAGAAGCTCCTTATATCTTGAAACTATTTATTCAAGGGTGACAATGCACCAAGAATATAAATCCTCACACTAGTGGGTAGAAGAATGTATGGATCTTCTGGAGAGACCATTTCGATAGCATTTTGAAGAGCCTCTTCTGAAACGCTTCTACCGCCGTCCTCTAGATCAGATAGTGACTGGATTTTTCTGTAACAAATGTGGAGGCTGGACCAATGTCAATACTAACGTTTATCATAGCCAAAAATTCCTAAAATTTTATTTGGTTTCCACTAAACGTCGTCCTTTTCTCTTACGTTGCTTCAGTGGTCTATGCTATCGAAACAGCCAACGGTGTGAGCCAGAACATTAACCACTGATTCTTCTTCTTGTACATCAAGCAGCTGAGACGGAGAGAATACACTCTTTAACAATGTCACGGTTTCAAAAGAGGAGACACATTTTCAGTGCGTGTGTTTAGTAACGTGCCCCATAGCAGCTCCCCCTAGCGCCTGTTGTAACACTGTGAAACTGCTGCGTATATTACCCACCTTTTTGTTACTACCTCTGACTTTTCAAATTCTCCACTTTGGCAGAAAATAAATTCCACTGAATGCCTGTAAAACATGAAATACACATGACTGTATCTTTGAATTCCGTTTCCAAACAGAGAAATAGCAACTGCACCAAATAACACATGTGAATCGTAAAATCGAGTCTCTAATCTCTGCCAGCTACCACCGACTCTCAAAGGTTTTACGCCAAACATTCAGTGATAGAATTAATATTGACCAACGCTATCAAAAAATACGTTGTTTTTGTTGTTTTATAACAAATCGCCAATTCTCATCGATGTCTGCCATACAGTTGCTGGAATCAAAGCCGGTGACTTCCCCGTTAAGTACGCTTGTAATTCCCGGTCATTTACGGATTGGGATCTAGTTTCACCTGCAGAGCGTTGGATTGCGACAGTTCTGGGCTAAGAATCCACCTCTGAATTTTTTTTTCACCAGTTATGTCGTTGTAATAACAGAAAATATGGTATCACTGAGACGTGAACAGGGTATCATTTATTTGTAATCAGTAATTGAAAACAAAGTGGTGATTTTTTGTAGCAGCTAATTTCGCTCGTAAAATTTGTTAATAAAACCCTGCTTCTTTTTGAAACACTAATTGACACTAGTAATGATGTATGTTGTCACACCCGACACATGGTGCCATTGATTATAGACAAGAGACTTGCAACGCTGACATTTTTTGCGTAGCATCCTAGATTAGGCGACACTCTCCTAAATTTCCAATCTCAGCTTCCGGTCAGTGTATTGTGACAGGAAATTCTGGCATCTATATAACTGTCCAGTACAACGAAACAAGAATTTCGGCATTGAAACGATGTTCAAAGTCTTCCAATAATAGAACTGATGGTATCATAAGTACTTTTGACAATGGTACTACCACAAGACCACACAACAGCCGACCGTGATCAGCAGACGACATACTTGCCGGAAAGAAATAACGTGATAATTTCTCCAGGTGTCGCTTGCGATTAATGGCGTCACAGATTATGTGTAGGATAACAGATTTCGTCCTTTAAAATAATACGGAATTGGCGGTCCATATACTCAGGCTATGCTGCCAGCCATGCCACAATATTCTATACAAAGTGCCAGTATGTCATCATTATCACTGATAACCACGCTCTGTGGCTGCCTCGTTTACGGAAGCGTTAACCCTGCCGGATTTAGGGTGGGGGACAGAGAGCTAAAGGGGCCATGCCCCCCTAAAATTCTCCCACATACCATTTGGCAGTTCGGGTGCGAATTGCTGGTAGCATATGCGCGCACCCAGGAGGGCTCTGGGGGCAAATGCATAATGCATGGCCTTGAACAAACTCCGTTTACCGTTTTTTTTAGTATCAATGTCCACAAACCCAAAAATTCGAGACCCCAGCATCCCTACATTTTAGGCTGGGCGCGCGCATGTGGCGAAGTAAAAATAAAACAGTTTTACTTTCAAGGACTTTCGACCTGCGTGTTCTTTGTCAACACCTGATATCCATTGTGTTTATTTATTATATCTTTAGACGTTACAGATTTTTCAACCTACCCATTTGCACGCTTGCTTGCTTCTTCAAAGAATACTCTACAAACGCCTTTGCTGACCTCCTCGTTGTCCCTCGGCCCAATCACCGTAAGCCTGATTTTTGCCTGAAAATGTTTTATATATGAAATCACCATATATGGAGCAAAAGCTATGCTGGTCATGTTAGGAGCAGTTCTGAAAAAAGAGGGGGCCATACCCCCCGAGCTCCCTTGTGGTGCACTGTTCCTAACCCATGGGTGCGTAGCACGGAAAAAAGTGGGGAGGGCTATAGTAGCACACCCTTGACAAAGAGCGCATCGTTCGGAACGTGGGGATATTTAACCATATTTTAGCACCAACGCTCGTCGCTTTAGTCTCACTAGTTTTACTGCATTGTACATGTGTAAACTGAATAGTGCATGTGTTGAAACTAATGATATCGCTCCTGACGAAGCACGGTATTAACAAAACTCTTTCACAAGGTCAATTCTGGGAGAACATTGTGTGTGGGCAATAGGTATACCTTGGCTTGAAAGTATGTCGTAAACAAATGGTACAGGAATGACTTGGAAATATGATGAATCGTTAAATCTTTTGATGACAAATTTGTTCTACCCAAACATTGCCATCGTGCTTGTATTCATTGTTTGACGTGATGTCCTTGATTAGTTTTTTTCCGGCTCTCATGCCAAACGGCTTCATGGTCACACAACTTCAGAAACCGATACAATGAGAATTTTACTTTAAATACGAAACTTACTTTTTCAACAAATATCCCATAGATTACGTCATATTCTTTAGCCATAGGAGCCTGGAAGGAGAAAAGTTAATTGATTTAGTAGTACCTTTACCACTCCAATCAAAAACAACTGGTCCTTTTACAACGTACATGTACCTTGTATTTCTGAGTCTTTTATAGGTCCCACTAGTTTTGCGTTTGAATGCTTATACATTGTTGTATATTACTCTATTGTTGTGTAAAAAATAAAATATTTACCACAACGATGACAAGGCCAATGTACGCAGCAGCAAAAAACAGGTATAACCAATCGGAGTTTGTCACGCCTGCAAGACATATGACGTCACCTTTCTGAAGACCAATGGAAAGGAACCCTTTCGCGTAGCTGCGAGCCTGAAAGACACGAAATGTATAATCGTACATACATTAGGACTGCATCTGTAGCTGATACAGAACACATGCACTTAAAGAGGCCTGGAACATGAAAAACAGACTAAATTGCATTATTTATAGTGGCTCTCAGCCACTGAATCAGAATTCAACCTGCTGTGTTGACGTCAAAGCATTTTTCTTCTAGTTTCTAATTTCCAAAATAACGACCTGTCAACTGCTCGCCACTTCGCCGACTTTTCTCCCCATAGGCAAACCTGTTTCCTTATATGGTATGGGAAGAAATAGACCTAACTCATTTCCCTCTGATGGAAAGCGCGTCAAAACTTATGTTGCAAACAAAACAGAGCCTACTTCAAGCAGCAGCCTTTTCGATTAAGAGACAATTGTTGTGACATTAGTTATAAAGGTATCTTAGTATTCAAATGCAACTCGTCAGTCATCTGTTAATCGAATGACGGTGAGCGCACGCGGATTTATCCTAAGTTGGAGGGCGATTAAAAATTCTGTGGTGACTGCAGCTTTTCCTTAGAGCGTGAAATGTTTCAAAAACTGTTTGCTGTGTGATTTTTTTAGAAATTGCTTCATAGGGCAAAATGAATAACTCTGTAGTAGACGTTGCGAGGTGGTACTTTCCTCAGGAATTGTTTAAAAGAAGCACTGTCGCGTCCCATGCTGGGGAAAGTGACATAATATTTAGTACACTACAGTGTGGGGAGATGGTATATATCCAAAACAGCATACAGTCCATTTCGCCATTTGCAATGCATAAGTATTCAGTAAGAGAGAAGACATTGGTCCCACTAATTTTTAATCTACATGTACATGTTCAGCCAAATCATTATCCGAGAATGTTGAAAGGTATCGCCATGCAGCATGCAATGTGACCTTATTTACGGATAGAGAGATTGAAGATTTATACGCACAAAGGATTGTGGGATAACCGTCATCCCCGTCGCCAACGGTCGCCAGCAGAAATAAATATAATACACTTGGAATCAACCGACATGGCACAAACCGCAGTCTTGGATTTGCCCTTGCTCGTTAAGCAGAT
Organism: Phoronis australis; assembly: GCA_002633005.1. NCBI lineage: Eukaryota > Metazoa > Phoronida > Phoronidae > Phoronis > Phoronis australis. Next base: position 116,591 of record NMRA01000210.1, read on the forward strand.
CCGATTTACGTGCCATTTGAATTTTTGTAAATACCGGTTTATATTTCGTTAGCTTAATATTGGATGTCAGAAAAATATCCAAATTTTGACCATCTTCGGAGCGTATTAATATGAAACTTTCACAAACAATGCTTAAATGTATGCACTCTTCTCCAAAACGATATTAAAAGAGCCGTTTTCAACATGAGTCACTTTTGCATGGGGGTTAACATAAACAACATTATAAAATCACGAAACGAAAAACAGAATGATCATTAAGAAAACTGTAACAGCGTTTATGTGATTTCGTTTGCATTTAAAAATATCCTATTTATAGCCGGGTAGTTTTGTGATCAATGTACCTGTCATTTTCTAAGATTTTATTGAAAAGATATGTCCTCGTGACCCAATTAATATCAGGGTTGTGAAAAGTATTTTATTTGGATGCCCATCGTGTTTCTTATGAATAAAAAACCAGCGGTCATCGACTTAGTTTTGAGTTTAAACCGCATTACATAAGACTGCACACTTTGACCATCACGAAGTTTGTAAATAAACTCATTTCTTCAGAACATTAAGTTAGTTCTATCCTGATACACGCAGTGTGTGTTACCGTAAACACACTGTGGAACACATTTTTACGATTATCATGTTTTTACAAAAAGTGGACTCTGAAAGATAATAATATTTATGACAAAGAGACAAATGAACAACTGTTCATGGCGGGAATATTCAAAAAGTGGGATAGTCCACAAAGAGCGGGACAATTGGCAAGTATGAAGTAAGCTGTCAGCAAAACAACGTATTGGATTGAGGTAAACTTTTCATTTTTTAATTTCACGGGTTACTACAGATAACATTCGTTGCGCAAATGAATTATTATACGAAACTATTGCAAACAGTAATAATTTATGCAAGCACCCCCCAGACACACACTTCGCTGCGCAATGAGGAGTAGTTGTTCGAATCTGCCATATAAACACAAATGGTAGTAGGGCTAATCTTTTCATTTGCAATTGCTGAACACACACTCTGAATCCAAATGTTAATCCTTTCCCTACACATGCGCGCACTCAGCCTTCAATATGGGTGGCTCGAATTGCTGACTTTGTTGACCTTTTGTTAGCAAAAAGCGGGTGGACTAAAGAAAACGGGGGCACCACCGTGAACTGCGCGTTTGTGCTTATTTGGTGGACTTTTGTATCATTTTCTCGGACTTTTTTCTCAGAGACGGACCCTTTTGCCCTTTTTGCCAGATTNTGCGCGCATGCTACATTACAGGAAACTAGTTTTAACAACCAGAAACTTCTGGCATGTAATTTGATAGTTTATCGAAAGTGGTTCTAAGACTGGAGATGAAAATATATCAGAGCCTATACTGTTTCTGGAATGAGGCCAGGGCCACGAGCCGGTGCGTATTAAAAATGACCAATATAATTCACGGGTTTATTGACAAATGTTACCGGAATCCGCTGGTTGTATAGAACCGTAGCTCAGGAGTCTCGCTTGATGAGCCAAATTGTCAAAATAAATACGAAGCAACGAAATTAGGCTTGGTTTGATAAATACCACTCTTCAAATCTCGGTCGATCAGACAACTGGAAATTCACAGTGCTAACTCTCACGGTCAGTCTCGGGGTAGCAATATACTCATTACGGGCGTGAGTTGGCATACCAGGGCTAGAGTACAAAAATAGTTCCAGGTGATCAATGCAATGGCCCCACCTAAGATGCGTGCGCACCTCTGGCACAACGTGTACCAGGTCGCCTGCAATTATTTTTATATGCATGACACCTGCATACATGTACATGATTGTGTTTAGTGGGTATAGGTCCGTTCCCGGAATGAGCTGCATCATGATGGTGTATTTGTGGTCATGCCAATACATTATTTGCTAAAACATCTATTGGTTATACAGTAAATTTTCAAGTTAGAAAAAATTTCTTATCAAGAAAGGGAAATATTTCTTACACTAGCTTCTGAATGGCTGGTCGAATTCTCAGCAGGTAGCGCTTTAGGCTACGCAAAATAACTGGATTGGCTGATGGAGGAAGTGTAAATGCTGTCTGTTAGTACAGACAAACCGATGCTTAATTCATGTTCAAGAAATGTGAATCTCAGAAAATTGTGCTCGCGCATTTTCGGAGTGCATTTTTCTACCGTCGCTGACTTTTGTTTACGTTGCTCTCCTGTATTCACACAGTATGAATAACACACTGTGGGTGTATTGTAATTGTATGTTCTCCAAGCACACGGCTAATAAACATTACAGGAAGAAACGAAATAGTTGCTGTTACGCTTCTGACAAGGCTAAAAATCATTCATAGTCGGCCAATGTCTTCCTTCGTTATAAAGCTAACCAATGACTGCCGAGGTTACATGTATATTAACCAGTGATAAAGCGTGTGACACTGAATGATACCTGCGTGTTATCTACACTCAGGTAACCAGCGAGCTCTCTAACAGTGCCTGACAGAGAATCGAGCACAAAGGTCAATGTACCTTTTCCCGTATCTGCTTGTACGTTAACCTGTCCGAAGTGTCACATAGGATGAAGGCCTCGTGGTCAGGACACTCGTCACAAGCTTCGTCCAAAAGTTGTCCTAATGTCGCGTATAGCAGAGTCTTGTGACTCGTGGCATGAATGTAGCTACGTGTTAACGGCGCAGATGGTAATATAGTGTCGCTGAAAAACGAAATAAAAACACGGACTACATTGAACGTGTAATACAATCGAACGTTTGAGTTCGGAAATATTTTACACACTAATTTGGAGCTCAAGGATTCCATGATGGTGTGCTAGAATATTTTAAAATTGAGTTATGTGGATGATAGAGCGATCTGCCGCAGCCCTGAACGACGCCAGAACTAACTTGACTTTGACCCGCTGAACTCGAACAAGTTTAATTTGGATAAAGGGTAAACTTAGATTAGGAACCCGTTTTTGAAAACAATAACATATGATTCTCCAGCATACTGAGTCATATCAATATTTATGTGGAGCTTGAGCAAAACGGATCATGTGAAATAAAGTAATTTCGAGTTAATGTTCCAGTTCCGAGTCAGAGATGTTCTGACTGGAGGTCCCAGTGAGGTCTAATTTTGCACTCGAAATCAAACTTTTTTCTGACATTTTCGCAATCGATTACCCATGGATTAAAGCTTTGAACTCAATCCAATAAAAACGAAAGATTTTGACAAAAACTCGAGATCCGGTTTAAATTTGAGCTAATGACTTCATTGCTGGGATCACCAAGTGTAACCATAGATTAAGTGCTCATCTATGGTGTAACTTAGGATTAAACATCCACCTGGACCAAAGAGTACTCAAGCGCAGGTTGACAGGCACATGCGTTGTCCCAGGTTCTTTCCCAGTCAAACTCACAAATTAGCCCAGTCGAACAGACCACCATCCCGTCATTGATACGTGAATCAATCTCACATCCGACTTGGTGAAAACGAGAAACGTCACTCATGTGCTCCAGTTCGTGACAACTGGCCGAAAATCCGTTGGCGAAAAGCACATAAAATTCAAGTTAAGATCCCCGTGTAGATATTGAGGACTTCACAATAGTCTCTAAAATAACACAATAACTGCTGAAATCACACAAAAACCTCTTTAGGTCTTCAACTGCTTGTGGCGCTTCAATTACATAAAATCTACAGGTCAATTCCCTGCCCCATGAGTTGATAGCGTAAAATCTCAATGTTTACAAATAGCTGCGATACGTGAGCAATGGTCGAGACATATGATCTGTCTGTCCATAGGCCTTACTTATTTACAGACGGGTTCCGAGTCTAGGACATGATTTTACGCGCGTGGCACGTTAAGTTGAGAGGTTTTACAACTCACCCTATTATCTTCTGCTGTCCTGACTGCATGGTTGCGAATCGTCAGGAATAAGAACTACTGCCTCGTATTTCACTCTTATCTATAGAACTGGGCATATCTTTATTAACCGAGACCCTTAACCTGCAAATATTTACAAAACTACCTCGGATTAAAGCAGCAAATTTGGCACACTGATTTTTTCACAAGCTATATCTTATGGTGGTAGTTATGTGCATAGAAAGAAATAAACTATTGTTTAAAGGGGAATGAAACGCGAAAACCCCAGTTAATCCCAGTAAACATGCAGGTTATGGGGGCAATAACACTGTACTGGCTTGGGCATTTGCTAAATACTGAAGTTGAGGACTGGCCCAATAACATTATGCACGCCCACTTGGTACTGGGCCCGTACAGGATTGCTTTACCGGACCAATAAAGGACCAGTTGATGGCCATTACTGGGTTACTACTGTACAACCGGTTTCGGTCCCATAAAGGGCCAGTGTTGACACCCCGTGGACCTATAATTAAGTCGGTATACTAATTCTATTGGTGAACGTACAGTGGTGGGCCATTACAGTGCCAATATTGGGCCATTGATGTTGGTTTTACAGGTCCAGTGCAGGGATGTTACTGTTATGGGTGTAATGAAACAATAGGTTTGTTTTTTTACAATGCTTCAGGTTTTTAACTCCTGCAACTGTGTGCTTTGTTGGTCATTTCAATCATACTGGATGAGCAGTTGTGACTTACAAGAAGAAAAATCATTTGTTCTTTGATAATTTTATTAATATGAAACAAAGTAAGGTAGAATAGTTACTAAATGAGTAAATAAAAACTAAGATAAAATATCTGCATTTGAACTAAGCAACTAATAACCAACAACTTTTTACAAAGGCGTCTCAGGCTCGTAATTGGCCGGATTGGGCGGCAACTTCGGCGGCTTCACGCAGTCTTCGTCCACCCAGCCAGTCTGCTCGAAGAAAAAGTTTCATAACCGGAGTATTTGTTCGAGTTGGAAGGACTTAAACACATCGACAACCTCCTACGGTGTTCCTCTATATGCGCAAAAGGTATTTATAACAACGCGACTTTGATGGTTTAGTCGGTGCGAGGCATAATTCGCCGAAAAGCTTCCGGCGTACAGAGCGCCTATAGCTTCTGCATCGCCTCTGTTGGCCCGAACCAGAGGCGATGCAGAGGCTATAGACGCTCTGTTCTGGTTCGGGCCAACAGAGGCGATGGTCATTGCCTAGAAGGATCCTAGAGGGTATGTCCTTGGATACCATAATCGCAGCCCTGGGCTTAAAGGAGAATGCCACCGGATTTAATTAGTCTTTTTTGCCGTCTTATCGGTCTATATCCACATCGCCTCGCATACGGTCGACTTTACCTTGCCAATAGAAGTCGCGTTAATCTGTGAGGAAGGTGACAAACGACGCTAGCGATGTCAGTGGTTCATATGCAGAGTGAATGCCGCTATGTTGCGGTGCATCGTTCCCGCTTGTCCGAACTAAGCAGCTGCGAGGAAAGCGGTTATATCGTTTTTTTACTTCCTAGAAAGTCCGAAATGCTTAGGAAGTGGCTCATGGTCGTTAAGAATGAAATGTACGCTGTAAATAGCAAGTATGCGGCCGTGAAACATCTCCGTGTCTGTCCTGCAGACGTCGACATTGCCTGACGAATGCCGGCTTATCAAATAACTCCATACGTTCCGTTGTCTGAGCTTGTTCACGGCGCCTCTCTGGTATTTCTTCATCACTGTACTCCTGTTCGAATTGATAGCCTGCAAAACTTAACGATCCACCTGCGAAGCCGGGACTGATGAGCTCTAGCTCGTCCTAAGTCGGGATTGCTAGTTGCCATGTTTTGACGTTTACTACTTATATAAAACCGAAACAAAGTCTGTTTCAATAGATGCAATTTGTAATGCCTTTGGAGTGTTCGTGAGTGCAAATGATTTGAGAAGCCAGCAATGAATAAATCACTGCGTTACCGGCTTTAGGTGCAATAAAACTAATTGACGGGACACCGAGGCCTTGTGAGCTCATGCTAATTTAGTGTTTGCTGGCAGAAACTGTTGTGAAACAACTCGATTACCATCCCACGGCCAGGTGTTAGGGGAATCTTTATTTCCTTTTACATTACTTAAATAATGATTTTCAAAGTACATGTTCTGCCCTCTGACGGTGCTGTGGCCAAAGTGGAACCTGAATTCACGGCCCCCGACGAGTAAGTAGATTTGCAGTTTCGTGGCTAATTCACCAACATAATCAGGTGCACATTACTTTGGCTCACTAGTATAGTATTTTCTTGACTAAAAGTTTAGTTTCCAATGAACTTTGGCTGTTCGTGATCTCTGATTAGTTTCCGAGCCACTGGCCGGGATAACGAGTCGATCCGGGCCTGATCGGGCTCCGAGCCACTGGCCAGGATAACAAGCGTTTTGTGTTTAGAAATATAAAATCACAAGTCTAAACAACACAGATCTAGGTTCTCCTGTCTGTATCTCACGGAAAATACTTCAAAATTATCTCCGAACAGACCCCAAACTCCTGCTACGGACCTTATTGGCCTGCCGAACTTTGTAGGCTTCGGTGTGTCCAAATGCCAATAAATCCGTAAGAGCGAAATAAAACAACACGTTTTTGTAAGAACTCGGTGTACTTTTAAGGGTTTTACATTGAAGTTTGATGATTTATTGGTGTTAAACGATGACTTCAAGCGATAAGCTGACACCAGTAACCCGTGTTGTGAACTGCTGAACAAACTACGTGTGAAACCGATGACGTCATTGGATAATTAAAATCCTCCGTCTGCCGTCAGGTGTCAGGTAACGCAACCGTACGTGTCGTTATGGAGTAGAACTACTCGATCGAAATTGATACAAATTAGGTTGTTTTTTGAGTGGCGTGCTCCTTTAATGTTGTTACCCAGTGAAGCACAATAAACTTTGGCATTCCTAGAAGTGTTTATCACCGCGCTTCCCCGACAGCACGGCTTTTGTACGAAGGCCATGAAAAAGGTATTGCGCTCAAGCGTCTGTTGCAGAAGCACTGATGGGTTGTTGGCAACATGCGGATTAATCTGCCAGATTTTAACCCCATGATTCATGTCATCATGTTAAATATATGCCAGTTATTAACTACCCTGACTCCACATCACTTGTGAGTGGGGAAGGAGCCATAGAAGGTCGTAGAGGTTCAGAAGCCTCGGCAAGTTTACTTCATTTGTTCCATCTTTCACTTCCATTTCCATTGTCTTTGAGGTATTCACACATTCAGCCTCTACGCCCGAGGTTGCCATCCCTTCAGAGGCTTGGACAGAAGCTTTGCCATCATTACTGCTTTTTCCCTGGCTCTGAAAAGCACAATTAAGCCCAGCAAAGCCGCACCAGGAACGACAATCCATCCCCCGGAGAGCCTACCAAGTGGACTCCTCAAAGACTAGGACAATAGTAAATCCCTTATAGGGATTTTTTGACGTTGGTTTGATGGCAGTCACTTACACCACATGAACCTTTGACATGTCCAGGTCACCACTGCGCTCCTTCAGCTCCAGCAAAAGCGCATCCTTATTGGAGGCAACATCCTGTGAGACATGACAAAAAGCCTTGAACACAGGAGGTAGATCGCCTCAATCCATTACGTGGTACGCTGACCTGTGAGAGTCGGGACCATCTGGACTAAGTTGCTTACCAGTCAAGTGTAGCTGAGTTGTCACAGACAATTGCAGTTTGCCCTCTTCAAGTCTCACTAACCTAATATGAAGTGGGTCACTTGATCTCTAGAGCTTGACAAATGCTATCGGCAGACAGAGCTTGAGACGCTTCGCCTTATCCTTATTCAGTGTGGTGGCTCACCAGCCTTTGTAGCCACAAAGAGATCTCTCTTGGCCACGCAACCATAAATGAGCTTATTCACTTCAGACACTTCGGTGGGTGGTTTTGAGGATGTTTCAGGGGTCCAACTGTCAGGCGTGGTGGGCTTAACACCCTACTGAACATCGATTTTCAGCCTTTCAATCTTCTTCTGAGTCGTCTGACGACCTTGCTTTGAAGAAGCAGAGACGGTGAGAGCTATCATCGGGCCAAGTTGAAGTCTTTCCGCTATCATTCGCTCTTCGAGTGTCCGAGGCAGGTTTGGATTTCGCACAGGCAGCCACCATTTCCATTTTCACGAGCTTGGTAATTTCACTGTCTACTTTTATTGAAGAGTCCAGCGATTTCCCAAATTAAGTGTCCACTGTAGGGAGTGACCCCACTTGCCTCATAGAAACTCCTATGGAGGAGTCTTTGATGTGGACATCCGTAGCCGCAAAGACCATATTCGACTGCCCTGTGCGCTGGTCACCCTGACCACGGTGGGTTATTGGTTTTCGCTGTGGATCCATATAACAAGTATAGGTTATGATAGATGTCTGCATCCGCATTCAGCCTATCCATAGAGTGGGAACAAGTTCCAGCCAAAAGCTTTCCTGCATCCGCAAACCTCACACTGGTTTCAATAGCTTCCTATCCTGGTTCCTCCAAGCGAGCATATAACCCTCAACGAAAAGGCTTCCTACAAATGGACTTACAAAGTTCGGTATGTCTAAGTCCAAGTGCCAGAGCCTCGCACCCTCCCAGGACTAATTGTGCGAGGTCTTGTCCTCTTGCGCTGCAGACGCTACACCACGGTTTGCCCAAGCTTTCTTGATACGCAAAATTCTGCTTTGTCTACCACCAGAAGCAACTGGCTTAAGACTCACGAACCAAGGTATTAGTTCTCAAGGGTTCCCGTATCACTTGGCCGGAGACAAGGCGGAGTCAATCGTAAGCGAAGAAGTCAATTCTGCTGACAAGGCGCCCAAACGGGGTGATTGGGCTAGAGAGGCCTCCCACTGGTCACTGGTCAATCTCCTGAAAACAGCTAGAATGCTTCCAACGGGGCTTTTGGCATCTCATATCGTTCCAAGACAACAGCGCCTGTTAAAGACAACAAACTCCTTCCCGAACCCGCCGATTTCGCAAGGCATTGCACGAGTCTTGTTGTGGGAGAAGCTCCATGTAATTATTGATAGTCGAAACTGAACAGCGGCGGAAGCTGAAAGCAGAGCACTAAGCAGAGATAGGTAGTACTCTTAGCTACAATACCACATTAGACGCAAAGCACCACAACCTGTGGTCGGAACCACCAACATATACGTCACTCACTACGCTACGTAATCACACAAGTTGGACTTTAAAATTGGTGGTTTTATCAGAATTTTCTACTCAAATGTGCATGGAACTCTACGAAATCAGCATCAGACAAGTCTTTGAACACCTTCTTTCACTTTGTCACATTAAATTGGGTTCGAGTGGTGATTTGAAAACAAAAATGTCGGAATAATACCAAAGTCACAAATTCAAGGTTATTTTGTGACTTTCATGGAGACAACATTTGTACACATCCAGATTTTTCATAGACGCTTCCGAAGCAATTCCGAATCTCTGTTTTATCCCGCTCACGAATGTCACTTGCGTGTCCTCAGTCAGTTTGAATGTTTTTAAACTATGGCTTTTTAAAACAGAGTAACTTCATAACTTAGTTTACGAAGCAGCCACATGCTTTGCATACTGGATGTCAGCCATTAGACTAATGTTAGAAACAAAAACAGAACAGTTGTTCAGCATTTCAAAGATGCGTTACTGGATTATATAAGGTCTGTGTTTCATTAAGTATTCGATGTGGCATGAAATTGTTGTTTGCTTATTATTCTATCCTAGGTTTTCTTTATTTCAAATGTAGCTACTCCAGCGTTGGTCATACTATTTTGATTTAATTCCTTTCTGCTCTGGAAATTTCTTCACTGACTTCATTTGCACGGCATTACTGCCCTGACTCCTGGAGATACCCAGAAGATTCCACTAATAAAACCAGGAGTCATTTTCCCTGATGGATGTTAGTAACTATTTGGAACTCTGAGGAACTAGCCATGAAGGTAAAAAGGTAGTCCATAACATTGTTCAGTTTGACAGATATATTAGTGGTCTAGGTGTTTTGACGGCTCTAACAATCTTTGATAAAGTGGTGACACCAAATCTAATGTATGGTGCTGAGGTTTGGAGATTTCAGAAATACACCGCCATAGAAAGTATATACATGTACATTATATTTTGTAAATGCATATTGAGAGTTGGCTCAAATACTACCAACGCCGATGTGCTGGGTGATGTGGGTCGATATCCTTTGTACGCCATGCTATAACATGTTGAAGTCCTTGGACACAGTAGTAAGAACACCAGCACCAGGGCCACTTGTATCAAACATTTACTACTTGGATATGGTTTTGGTTTTGTTTGGGCGTAACAAAATGTTGGATATATTGGTGTAGTTTTGAAAGTATTTATTCAGAGAGTTAAAGACTGCGCCTTCCAAGAATTGTAGTGTAAAGTTAGAACTTGTACTCTTTGCTGAGGTTCATAAGAACTTAAATGTTGCTCCATATCTGAAGTTATAAAATATGGGTAGATTGTAGGTATATAACTAAAATACGTTGCTTTTCCCATACTCTTAAAGCCGAGGTGGCACGAGAAAGAGTAGGTAGAGAACAAAGGCTGTGCAAATATTGCAACAAATTTAATTTGTATGAAATTCAGGACGAATTCCTTAACAAGATGTTTTCTGTATGATAACTTGAGTATCCAATTTATTCCATGTCAGAATATAGACTGACACTGTTTTTAGTTGTATTGTTTTGTTTTGTTGTTCTGTTTGATTGACATGACCGCTGAGTTAAGTACAGTGATGATGTAATTTGTTTACTACAGAATAGTATGGAACTTTCTAGTAGACTGAGTTCAGTAGTGATGATGTAATTTGTTTACTACAGTAAAGTGTGGAACTTTCTAGAAGACTCTAGCATGACAGTGGTTGATGTAGTATGGAATATTCTAGAGACTAGTACATGTTTGTAGGATGGTTGGGTAGATTCAGGAAAGTTCTAGAATGTGCTTGAATTGATGGAAAGTTCTAGAACATTGCATTAGTCTATAAATAAACAGGCACGGGCTTGTATTAGTCAGTTTAGAAAGAAGAAAAGCAGTAAAACAGTTAAAGAGTTGCAGTGAAGAGAATCAGCAGTTACAGCGAGAATTAACACAGAGCCAGCTATAGACAGAAGGTTATTGAATCAACGAGTGTAACAATTGCTGAAAGTGTCTCAGAGGTTCATCACAAGTCCAGGCTTCGCATCAGTGGCTGGAGCATAGAACAGACATTATGTCGGACGTTTTGTTTGAGTAGGCTTGTGAACTTTTGGTCGAGATTAATAAAGGATTAAGTCGAACCAGTCTTCAGTCTATCATCGCACCGAAAGCTATTAGCACCGGTCTGTAACAACCTGCGCCCACCCACACACGGGGAAAACGTGACATTCCAGAACTGTCATAATGCTATTCTATATCATTTTCAAGTTACATGAGTGACGTTCAAGTACCTTCTTGGTTAATCCGTCAAAATTCATCACGAAAGCTTCTCATAAGAGCCAGTGTCTAAATGCTTCATCATTGTGATTGTTATTTCATGCATCAGTGTATCTGTATACAGTGTATGTACATGGTGTGTACAATGTGGGGGGCATTGTGTGTCGGTGGCCTTTGATGTACAATGTACAAAAGTTTAAACTTTGAAAGAAACAAAAACAGAACAGTCAGATGTTCGGTATGTTAGTGAGCATTTCAAAGTTGCATCACTAGATTATATAAGGTCTGTGTTTCATTCTATCCTAGGTTTTCGTTATTCCAAATGTAGTTACTCCAGCGTTGGTCATACTACTTTGATTTATTTACTTTCTGCTCTGGATATTTTTTCACTGACTTAATTGCACGGCATTACTGTCCTGTCTCCTGGAGATACCCGTATCAAGAAGATTTCACAAATAAAATTAGTAGTCATTTTTCCTGATGAATGTTATTAGCTATTTGGAGCTGTGAAGGACATCTCTACATTGATTTGTTTAAGTTTTATTTTCTTGTCCTCTATAGATGGCAGTCTTAGTGCATTGCTTTGTGTTCAGCTTACCTACCAGTGAGGCTTAACCCCCCTTTTTGGCACCTACCCCTATTGTCTAACTCAGAAGTCATGTTGGTAAACATTTTAATTCAATCGACACCCTGTTTGGTTAGTTTATTATTTGGCAAGCAATCTCATAAGTCTACTGTATTTAAATATTTGATATATAGTTCACGTTCTCACTGTCACCGCCAGAAGTTCTTAATGCATCAATAATATCTCGAACCAGTTTGAATTTCCATTGTTTCATTGAAAAAAATGTCATCTACAACGTCGAAATTTAAGGGCAGTTCATGGTGGACAGAAAATATTCGTGAGTGGTCAAATGCTTTTTATATGGCGACAAACAAGCTATTTGATAGAACCGAAAGCAGTCGATGGACAGTCAATAAAATTTGGAATCATTCAATTACTTCAAGAGTGGCTGCGATTTTAAACCATAATTTGTGCAAGGACACTGCGATTATTGAGTGCAATGTCAGACTATCTCAGAACATCAACAATGAGTGGAACGTGGTCTGCATATTAATAGCATGGGGTAGTTTCGAAATATTGTCTTGAAATTGCAAATGTGTGGCCGGTTTACGAAATACATCAAGTCACATTGGTGCTGTCTTGTCGAAAATTGAATACACTGTCAGAATGGAGATGATATCAACAAAGTATTCAGTAGCACTCCATTGTCTATTACAAAAAATAGAAACACACACGTCTCATCGTCGAACAGAGGAAATAATAGAGGTCTTGCAGCTACTACTGTTCAGCAAGGTGATACTGACTTGTAGAAAGGCTCCAAGAAAGTCAGGATAACAGAAAGTTTTGATCATGAAATCCCTGTGAAAAAAAACATCGACGCCATGAAATTTTTGACATCCGTCCCAGTTTTAAAGGCAACTATTTTACAAAGAATGAGAGGGCTGAACGAAGGGAAAGCATTTTACTGCCTCAACAAATCATTCACTATTCACACGCTGGGCTCTCAGTTGCCCCTTCAGAGAGCAGTTTAGCCCAGCAAGCCCTGGTGAAACTCTAAATGGGTAATAAATTGTTAGAAACAAAATGCCAAGTTCCAATCCCTGGTCTACCTTAGATTAAATCGTATCATCAAATAAATGTGATGATGAGTTCAAAAATGATGCTGCAACCCTTAAAGTTACTTCTTCATATGTTATACTTTACTTTTCCTACATATTTTATTTTTTCTACTTAACTTTATAACACATTTTTCTAGTCAAACAGATAAATTTCACTCGTTTTTTGTACCATATGTAATATGTAACCAATATATTATTTTGTACTATCCCCAGTCACGTACTTGTGTTAGTTTTTATTGTAAATCCGGCCATATACGTTTTAGTTTCCACTCCGAAGTTTCAGTAATTTAATATTTGTCATTAGTTTTGTTGTTTGTTACTAACTTGTTTGTTTGTTCCAACATTTGTTAGATAGAAGAGGAGTAAAGTTTAAGTTTTTTTCATATGTTCATGTGACACGTAAAGCGGTATGCGGTACAAGCGGTAAGCAACAACACATACACAGTACGGTCATTTCTTAAAGAGGTCTGAAACGCAAAAAAAACCATTAAACTGCATCATTCAAGTAGGTTTCTGTCGCTGACACAGAATTCAACCAGTTCAACAGGTATTTTACGGTTTGTTCGTGAAGGTTTTGAACTTTTGTTGATGTCAGAACATTTTTGTTTAGTATCCATATTTCAAAACAGAGATCCATCAACAGCACGTCAATGTCTTCGATTTTTCTCCAACAAGGCAAAGTTCGTCTTCTTATTTGGTATGGCAAGGCATATTGACGTAGCACATTTCCCTCACATGGAAAATGCGACCTTTGGCCTTTGACGTAAACAAACAATGGCTACTTCAAGCGAAAGCCAGTTTGGATAAGCGGGAAGCGATGTAAGACCTAACTGTTTAAATCAGATATAAAGGGAGTGTTCAATTCAAATGTATTCTTAAATGCACTGGGAGTTGTTTTTGGAAAATCGCTCGCTTACTCGCCTCATATTCTGCTGTCGACCTCAAACTCGGAGTGCAATCACACATAATTATTTGTTTATCGAATGACAGAGCAATTGCGTGAATTTATCATAAATGGGGGGGGGGGGGCTGAAGTCAACTTGTCTTTTATAAGTCTCACAAAGGGAACGGTGGGCTAATTGGTTTATCAGTAACGGCTTTGGATCAAAGATTCGATCATAAATAGCATACTAATTAGAGTTTCGATTTCGATCGCCAATGCCGTTTCCACAAATGAACTGAAATAATCATCCACGGATATGACCCAAACTTTCAAAATAAGAAAGGAATGTCGCAGAACCTTAATTGAAAAATATTATTTCTGTCAACCTTAAACACGTTTTAGATAAAAGCCTCTCAGTACCATAGCACAAGAATGTCTAGATGAGATATTCCCCGAGACTGACTGAATTATGACAAAGCCTTATTTCTGTTAGCTTTGCTACAGATCACGATTAGAACAAGAAAAGGGGTGCCACTTAGAGTTGGCGTTTCGACTACAAACTCTCGTGTAGAAAATGATTTCGATCCAGGCCGGAACCGCGTTCGGAGTACAGCGCCACCTCAGTTGTTAACATTACTACAGATCAACATGGAAGAAAGGAAAAGTGTATTTTTGAATGTCATAACTAATTTTATGGAATTTATTCTACAACATGCTCAACGCTGTCATGGCTCCGATACATTCTGCGTAACTGAGAAATGAAACTAAGTGTCGTTTACTCTGGCAATCTTACCTGTCTATCTCATGCAAGGGTCTGGCAAGCCAATTCTACTTTTCAATGGAACAGCAAATGTGATTATGCGTATATTTTCAAGTATTTATTTCTTGAACTTGCTTAATGATAAGACAGTCATGAGGCTGGTAAATGGTAGTCTAAAGAATTCTGTTAAGAGCTTTGATGCAAGGTTGACCACCTTACAGATGACAACCAAGTGGCCCATGTTCTTCTTTTCTCGTGAATACGAATCTTTTGTAAGGAATTGTGTTCTCACTTACTGTACACACCTCTGTTCTCATGAAACACATTTTAGACTCAGTATCCAGAGGTACGAGCAACCACGTGTCTTGGAAAGGTTTTGAAACTGTCGGTATCTTGTAAATGAGCACAACTGCGGTTTCGGTAGTTTTTTAACCAAATGGTCATTTAAACGGCGATGTCAGTTACTATAGCGACTAGTGTTTGCCCGCTTCTTATTCGCAAGCCACAATATTTCCAACCATTTCTCTCAACTTCTTTTTCGAGATCTGAAATTACAATACGGATTGTCATCATTTCAAGTTGTGTGGATAAATAGAAAAGCAATACTTGGGGATTCAGGTTCGATTTGTAAACGTAATTTGTGCTATAATGTCGGTCGCATCACATGTATTAAATATAATTTCAAGTCCGAAGGTTTTTCATTTGGAGTTGTCACGGAACACGGGGCATACAATAAAAGTGGCTGTCTTGTGTGCGATTTCTTATCTTGACTTACTATGTTTCGTATTGAAGCACCTCATGTAAGCAATAGTAATGACTCTAAACTTGATCACATTTGTTTTTGGCCAAACATGAGCGCGTAAGTAAACAGAGATTGACTGATATGAACCTTTGTCTTGAGAATGATTTATATTGAATAAACCGAAACGTCGGATCAATATGTCTCTGTTGCGCGCAATTTAAAAGTTCGTGGACTGTGAACTTACCTTGTTTCGTATGCCAACACGTGGGAACTTCTCCATGAAAATGAATTTGTCAGGAACCCACAGTTCTAGTATCAGCTGAAACACAAATGTGATACATTTAAACTGGTGACTTATCTTATAGGCTTATTGGGCGTTAAGTATTTTCGCATGGTGCAAATATTATCTTCATCAAAACTCAAAATTACATCGCAGCAACAAGAGCAAAAGGAATGAGTGGTTAACAAATACTACTTACATTTTTGCTACAGTAAGATTTTAGCTCTTCTACACTTGCTGTCTGGTCGTCTTCCAATCTATAATCAGAACACCAAGCTACATGTATACGTAATACCATTCAGTAACTGAGTCGATTTGCATGCTAGGCAGCTGGCCATCCTTAAGAGACCTATTTTCAAACTTTCAAACTCCGTCAAAAAGTCTGACTCACAGATGTGTTTTTTGACGGTTAAGTAGAAAGTTGTAACTAAATCTTATACTGAACTATCGTGTAATATGTAATAATGAGATCAATTAAGGACAACGATTAAATTTTGTACTCACATAATACATGCGACCATTATAACACCCGCGTAGTCGTCGGGAACGCCTACAACCTGTAAAAAATCTACCAATGACGTTGTACCTAAACAACAATACTAATTGACATGTTTTTTTCTGGTGGAAGGGATCCAGATGACAAAATCGATAACATAACTCCGATTATACACTGTAAGTAAAGACTTTGACATGTACACCCTGTGGTTAGCAGCAAGCAATTCTTGCTTTGGCAAGTGGTTATTAACACCGGCGGATGTGTAGGCCATCGTTAGGAGAGGGTGCTCCCATTCACGATTTTCGAAGATGCTCCAACACATTGGCGGCGCACCATAGCGGGCTGGAGGCTATAGCCCCCACTTATTTTAGTGCTGCGCAGTCTATGCTACAGCATTTACTGTAAGTAGAGAGGGACCCTCTGGGGCACCCTAAGTTTGCCAAGCAGTGACAAGCCATTTGTGAATCGATCAAAATACTGTGAACTGTGTGGGACCTCCCTTTCTTCAAAAGAGCACAAGACAACACACTGTACATGATATGAGGGAATTACGCTAGGCAGAATAAAACAATCAAAGCTCATACTGTGTAGTTTGACAATTTGAAGGAAGTCTTCTTACGCGCAACGCACTCTAGGAAATCACCCTCTCCTGATCAGCCAGATGCACATTTGCAGTCACCAGGTGGTAAGATGAATTTCTCATTGACCTACGCCGCTCTATGCTTAATTCAGGCTGAAGAATCCGTACATTCTAAAAATCAGCAGCAACAAATATTACCTGTGCACTCTTAACCTTAGGATGGTCATTGAGCACTTTTTCAATTGGTCCTGGGTAGACGACATCGCCAAATCGTTTGAACCGCATAGCATCACCGGTTCTTCCCATTATGCGCAGAATTCCCTCAGAATTCATTACACCAATATCGCTATAATTACAAAAAATAATGTGGGTTACACCATTCCAATTGCACAAGCTTGTAGAGGTATTTCGACTGCGCCGACGGTGTCGCCGCTGACGTTCGCCATAGGGGTGCTGTAAACGAAGCTTGTCAATGTTAAATGCTAGAGTGTGTGTGAAAGTCTGCACATGCCGTACCAAAATGGTGGTGCAGTTTTGGTATACAAATTTGATATTACACAAATGTTAATGAAACTAGTGAACCATTATTTGGCAATCATGGAGCACAACCATAGACTAAAAATAGTAAATCACTCTACTGATTACAAACGCTGTTTATAAACATCATAGAACTGTGGACCTGGAATGCCAACTTCAATCTCGTACCGCAGAGGTTGTGTTTTACACGCATGGGATAATGCCAAAACGCAGGCGTGAAATGATCGCCGTAGCACACCAAAACGTCCCGACAGTCTTGTTTTTTCAGCGAGAGACGTAACACCCAATAGCGCCCAACTTCGTTTTTTAGACGAACGAGCAATAGGGCTACGTCGCATAGGAAATTACAATAGTGTACAAGTATATGTCAGTTTCGCCGTGTGTCAAAAAGCGGTTCATTTTGATGATGTGGTGGGATGGCGAGGAAAATTCACTGTGCAGTATATTATTCGTAACATAAATTCTATTTACAACAGCTCTTGTTTTGTGAAAGAAGCAAAACTTCCTGAATTTGAATGAAAACATATTTTCACGACATATGATGTGGAACACATGATTGAGATCCCGCCTAGCATGGTCGGCATTGCCAGTCGAGTGGACATCGTCGCCAAGGAGAGCCCATTAATTTTTTGTTCTGATAGGCAAGGGAAAAGTTAAAAAATGTATTAACTGCAAACTGGAAACGAATTCGATGTTGACAGATTTGTAAGTCAGGTCAGTCTCCTCCGTTTTAAAACAGTTTGAGGTTTACATGTTAAAGTTCGCTGGGAGCCCGAGAGACTGAGGCCGACACGAAGATGGAAGAAGGACGAACACAATATACGATCGTAGGTGATGGTCAACAAAGCACAGAATTAGCATGAGCATGCACCAGATTTTTAGGCATAACGTGGTAAGGACAAAATTCCCCGTATAAAGTGCATACGATGCATTGAGTCTGAAGACCTTCGGGTAGAAATTATCGTTAAAAATCAAGCTATTCTGGTGTTTTTTTTAATTTACAACCTGTGATCTGTATATGATTATAACTACGTTAGTAAACACACACATACATGCATCACTAATTAACTTAACGATGTAACTACTGTATGACACATTTTGGCAGTCTTTAACCGGTTTTCAATTCAGCCGATATCACTGACAAAAACTGCAACCGGCAACTACCCATTTTGTCATTGTGTTTTCTCGAAGTTTTTAATTATTATTTCTGACATGAGTTACTAAATGTATCAATACGTGATGTCCACACGCGGACGCGCATACACAGTATGCGCAAAGCAAATCATCCTAAGTCGGCCTCAGACTTATATTGAGCTCTGCTCCACGACCACTGACTGTCGATCAACACCGCAAGGCGACGTTAACTTGGAAAAGTTGACGATTTTTCGGAAACTGAAACGTCAATACCCATTTCATTGTGTCCGTACACAGCTCAAGCAAGTATTAAGCAGTCTCGCTGTGTCAATGCCTCAGCCATTTATTCACAAATGACTCAGCTCCATTGCGGCTATTCTGGCGATGTGTTCCAGCCATGACGTAACACCAATTTTTATTTTCAAATTTCCACTATATTTCTCGATTAAAAGTAATGAAAACACATTTGTTTGACTGATAACACATACAACTCATTTCGAGTCGCATTAAGTACTTGCGACCGAGGCGGAATTCTTTACCGCTTAAGGTATATGGCATAGCATCAATAGTATACTATAAAAGTACATATTTTTAAATTTTAAAGAAAATTCAGATATCCTTTTGAATCGAATAAAGAAACGGAATTAACAAATTTCATGCAAAAAAGTATGTTTGTGGAAATCATGTCGATCTAGGTATAAAATCAAGATTTTTAGAAGAATCGCTGTCACATGATTAATAACACCTGGGCATTATATTTGTGCTCATAAAAATTCTGTTATGATCAAGTTTTTTTAAAATGTACAGCTTTAAGGGTCTCTTTTCAATTATTTAATGCTGTATTCCGCCCTGTTAAGTTAAATTGAAATGAAAACTAATGTTGACCATTTACCTTCAAAAACAATAATATTGCCTACTGTGATGCGATTCGATTTGCATTACTAACAATGTCATCGAAGACATCAGCGACACGAAGCGGCGCTTAAACTTCATCGGGACTGGACAAACCTAAATTCAAAAATAGCGCACGTGCGCCTTGCCAGCTGCAGTGACTTGGAGTTGGTAAAGAAATCACAGTTCTATCACGGGGGGAATATCATGAGATCGATTGTATGAGTCAGATTAAACAGCCAAATTCGATTTCTATTTGAGTCAGTCAAACAAGGCGATCTTTAACACCAAAGATGGCCTATGACAACTTGAAGTATTAATTTGATTTACCAGAAGAGCTGAAAGTATTGGTCAGTTCTGTTCACTAGTTGTTTTGTGATGCGATTCGGAAAGGATTGAGATACATTCTGTGAGAGCAACTTGGTTTACAATCGGTTGTCAACCCACTGTTTAAGCTGAGTACTGATTGGCTACTATTGGTTTCTGTCTACTGGTTGGCTACTATTTTGGTTTCTGTCTACTGATTGGCTACTATTGGTTTAGTCCTACTGATTGGCTACTATTGGTTTTTGTTCACTGATTGGCTAGACTGGCTTTTTGTCCGCTTGCATCTCATACAATGAACGAAATGTGCGAACATGACCATGACATATATTTACAGTGAACAGCAGCTAACGCACGTTGCTGAAGTTGGAAAAGAAAATATGCCTCCTATAAGAATTGCGAAAGAAAAAATACAATTGATTCATACCCTGTAATGTACCATCCGTCACGGAATGCGTTCTCTGTCAACTCGGCTTCACCCCAGTAGCTGTGGAACATACACCAACCTTTGCAGAGTATTTCCCCAGGTGTTTCTACCGGAACAACTTGCCCATTTTCGTCAGTTATTTTAACCTGGACAATATGAAAAAGGTTGTGGTTATCATAATTAAAGAATTAAAATTGAGTAGCAGGTTAACCACGCGTGGTTACCTTAGAATTAAAAATTAAATTGAGAAGCAGGTTACCCAGACTTGATCCGTAGATTGCAAGAATCTCGCGAAGGACGTTACATTCTGATCACGTGCTTCGTTTATAGAACATAGCGATATCTTTCGAAGCGTTGCATCATTTCAGCTGCGTGTTCGCGAGGAACGCATGTCATACGAGACAATGAAACCAATGACCTATACTAAGTACATGTATAACGTATTAATCAAACCTTGTAGCGGCCGTTCACTATTTACTAGGACACAAAGACACAGACACGCACACACACAAATAAACGAACAAACAAACAAACATACAAACACACACACACAGAGGGAGAGACCAGTGGTGGATTTAGAGGGGGACCAAGGGGGTCATGCTTCCCCCCCTAAAATTCTCTCTCCTGGATAGCGGACACACCATGGCAAGTGAACTTATTGAGCCTGAATTCAAGTAAACCGGACTATTGACTTTTTCAAGTCGAGAAATTTTACTAGGGCACAACTTGAGACCCATGTCGTAATACTAAAATGCGTAAAATGTGTAAATCAATTTTTTTTTTGAAGGAAGACGGGTTTAAAGTCGATTTGAAGCATTCCAATGCAATCAAATAAAGTGACCAACCTCGTAAAATGGAATTGGGTGTCCAACTGTTTCCAGACGAGTGGTGTGGCTGGGATAGTCTGCCGTGGTGCACGTTACTAAATTTGGTTCTGTCCCTCCGTAGGTATGCTAGAAAATGCAATATCGTCGCTCACGTATAAATGTAGTCAGTAAGAAAATTAGCTGTTTTCATTACTTGCACCTCGCTAATTTGAAGTTACGGAGAACAAGCGTTTTTCAACAGTTTATTGCTATGTAACCTATTTCACAACAATAAGTATTTTTTAAACGGATGTTCATATGGCATGCGATTCGCAACACCACATCAACAAAATCAGAAAATGAAATGCATCAATATATAAATGAATATCTAAAAACAATAAATACCACGTGAGCCACAATAGCAATAAACCAAATGGAACTGAGCAAAATGTCTTTCAGATAAAAGTACTCACGATTAGTTCAGGGAATATTTTAAACATTTTCTCGAACAACTCTGGAGAGCAGCGCTGGCTTCCCACGAGACCTTTAAAGAGATATTCGAAGTCAAAGGAAGCTAATGTTTCCTAATAAAGGGCTTAAATCATAACAATCTTCCTTGTGGTGTTGGTATTTTTTTCGCACCAAATAACTTTATAATCGTATTTCTACATTCTAGAAAGGTCGCCCCTCTTCTTTGCAACTAGCGGTCTCTAAGTAGCAGCACGTAATTAAGAGCACACGATCACAAGCCTCTTATTTGTGGTGAAAGCAACACCCGCTGTCACAGAAACTGTCGGATACATAAGCACCGTAACGGTACCTTTAATCGTCGCCCGAAATCTCACTTCACTGGTAAAGAACATTCATCAATGATTAAACCTTGATAAGGTAGGAATAAGTATAGTGTTGAGCTACATGTACATCTGTTAGGGCTCCATACTCATGCTACGAGCACTGACTGACTGAAAGAACCAATTAAAGTTATTCCAGATATTAAACTTCTTCGGGATCAAATACCTCCATCGATGCATATATTTGCATCATTGGTGTCCTTCTTGAGTATGATGATTTAACTAAAAACTCAATTGTTCTGTGTCATAGATTAGATACCATGGTACTTAGAGGGTGGTATTTCCCTACATTTGCCGTGTAGCCTGTCTAAAGAGTAGGTCACGCCTGCCTGTCTGGAAGGATTTGAAATTTTCATTTTTTTCAAAATTCGAGGGTTGTCAATAGTTACAGAGCATTATTAAGTTTCGCAGAAAAGGGTAAGCATCTTTTAATAAGCCACAACTGCGTTTAGTATCATTTTTATGGTTAGAACACTCATGTCATTTGTGCTTACACGTCTCCTATCGCTGCTGTACCACCTGAAGTACTGTTGCAACACCCGGTGTCTCCTAGCGAACAAAAATTACAAAAAATACGGTCAAATTATTTTTGTCCACGCTTCACATCGTTTAATCTACCCAAAACCACAACTCTCTTTCCTGACTTGAGTAAGTATACGAAGAATGACACCGTGCCTTACCTCCTCGTAAACAACTCAAGTCGTATTTGTCGAAGTTTGGACTTGACAAAAGATCAATGTAGAACGCCGGCCACAAACAACAGTGAGTACATCTGGAAACAAAATAAAAACTACAATTACGAATTTCTATGTGACTTATTTTCAATAGTGTCTAAACGAGAAATAACTTATCGACTAAAACCACCAACTTGAAAAACGAAACTATGGGATGTATAGATGACAATTTTAACATTGGTGACGACAACAGTGATGATGGCTTTGATGCAATTCTGTTTTTTGTTTTTATGAAGTGATGTGGCCAATAGGTGGCGTGCAGACCCGACTTAAAGTGGTTGTGACTTAGGACTAAAGTACACATTTGATAATGAACTTGATGGCAAAGACCGTGACCCACCTTTCTTGTTCTAAAACCTTTAAAACACACGTTTCAACATCGCAATTATCGTCTCGTATACTTCCGGGAAGACATACTACTCTCGCCCTGTTTTTGTGAAACGTGCAAATGGCGAGAAAGCAGGTTACCACCATTTCGTCAACCCAGACGTTGAAAGTGGCGATGATGCCTGGATTCTGAACGTACAAGGGAAAACCATTTCAATTAATTGACATTTTTAGGGTTAGAGTGATAACTTGGATTTGCAGATGAAGCATTCCTGCACAGAGGTCAAAAACAAACATTATGATTTTCAGTTACCGAAAGGGTATCTCACCAAACCTGTCTATCCTGCAAATTCACATAATTCTGACCGGATACAGATTAGAAGAAGTTTCTAATGCAGCCTACAGTGTGCAAGGCTGAGGTGGCATGCAAAACATGCGGTTTACACCTTCGTACAATTTGAAACCACTCGCTGTTTGAAAAAAAATAACCATTACTAATTTCCACCACAACTATGTGTCAAAATCGAAAAGTCCATTATTCCTTTTGGTTTGATTTTACCCAATGTCATGTCAATAACGCAAAAAGTTAGCGCAGTGTTAAAAATATTGCACTTTAGAGGGCAGCTTGGAGACTGTTAATTGCTATTTATCTATATTTACTTCAGACGACTACATGTATGCTAACGACTCCTTATTGTTATGCTGAGTGCTCACCTCCACTGATGCTGCTTTGCCGGGTATCTTTGACCGGAAGTTGAACTTTCCGAAGTTGCAAATGGTTCCTTGCTTCCAGGTAACAAGTTTTGGCAAGCCGGTGGAACCCTAAAACGCAAAACACTATTAGAGTACGTAAACGATACCATTGACCTTTTTGCTAACAAATCGAAAATTTCAAAATTTGACAATGCGCTTAAACATGAATGCCGTCTGGTGTTGCAGTCTTAATAAACCGAACAGTACAATTTTGTCTTTGTCTTTGGATTTAGCTCATGCAAGTGTTTTAACAAAATCCGTCTTATCAGAATAGCTGCTACGCCAATTGATCAAAGTGAAATTCCAGTGTTTCCGTATGAAAAACAACAGGAAATCGTTATATATTCAAACCACTTATTCTAGGGTGCCAATGCATCAGTAAATGTAAATCCTCACAGAAGTGGGTAGAAGAATGTATGGATCTTCTGGAGAGACCATTTCGATAGCATTTTGCAGAGCATCTCCTGAAACGTTGCTACCGCCGTCCTCTAGATCAGATAGTGACTTGATTTTTCTGTAACAAATGTGTAGACTGGACCAAGGTCAATAGGAAAGTTTTATCATAGTCAAAATTTCTTCAAATTTGTTTCTGCTTTCACGTAAACGTTGTCCTTTTCTCTTACGTTGCTTCTGCAGTATGATAGGCGGATTTAGGGGGGGGGGTGAACCCAGGGGCCCGGGCCAAAAAAACCCGCCAAAATCGTGAGGAAATATTGAGAACTTTTGCCCGAGGAAGTGCTGTTTCATACAACGGGCTGGGGATTGCCGTCGCGAACGCGCCCAATGTCCACGTCTTCAAACAGAATTACTGGGACTTTGTGCGTGGTTCGTTGGTGTAGACCTTAGCTCATCACTATTTTATTCTAATTTATCTTATCTATTTATCAAATTGTACATATTAACTAATTTTACACTAATCTATTTCATTTATTATCTTTTCAATCTAATTACATAGCTGTCTGTATTTTACTCCATGTACTTATTTCCGACTGGGCCCACTTGAAAATCAGAGTATTCTTTTAAATAAGTTTAAATAATATAATAATAATAAATAAATAATAATTGCGTATTCCTCGATAACGTTGGCTTTGGTTTTCTTAACCAAGTTAACATAATCTACATCAGGTGCATGAGAGTCATTGAATCGCCGCAAACCTCGTCCTCTACTGAAATTTGTTACTCGAGCTGAGGTTTACACTCAGATGATCTGTTCTAAAACCTGAATCAATTCCGGATGACTCCAACAAACCACACATTTCTTCTGATACAAGGAAGAAACCTGGTCTAGCTTTGTTCACCCAGTCAGGATTCTTCCAGGTAAATTTCTTTTCAACAGGTTGATAAAGACGCAATGGATTTACTAAATTGAATCTGGGATAATACATTGATCATTTATTTAATGGCCTGTGGGTTGTTGAGGAGCAAATAATGTAAACAATCAATGTCAAAGTTCTGAACCAAGTTCAAATCCCCACATGATATGGTACGATCCGGATCTGTCTCTGATAAAATATCAACATCTTTTGACGTATCACGACGTGGCCCATATATATATTAATTAGAAACATTCGTATTTTCTTCTCAATTGTGAAATTCACGAATAAAAAAATTACCATCTACATTGTGACTGGTTGAGTTAATTTTATATTCAAAGTTGTTATTAAAAAGAACACAGACTCCTCTAGTAATAGAAGAGCCACAGCTCAAATATACCTCACCTCCCACGTAGCCAGATCGACTACAGGTGTCTTAAAGACAATAAATAGAAAAATTCTAGTTTCTCAAATTGTTGAACTCGTTCTTGAGTCTGGCACAATCTTATAGAGCCCTGCAGTTCACCGAGAACATCAGAATGTCATCCAATATCAAACATCACGTGCCAGTGGCCACGTCCGATTCCAAACAACGCATTCACGCACATACACACTCCAGAATACAAAAACAAAGCCATCATTTTGGGTGTGTGTTGGGAAATCAAGGAAAGTGCTCGTTTTTAGAGGTAAAAACAAAATTTTTCCCTGGGGGGAACCCAACCCTCCAAAATCGCCATTCGGCACTACGCACCTCTATGGTCGGGCTTTGCGCCATTGTTTACGAGACAAAATGTTGGGCCTTCCTTATGATATCCTAGACCCGACACTGAGTCTGTGCTATCGAAACAGCAAACGGTGTGAGTCAGAACATTAACGACTGATTCTTCTTCTTGTACATCAAGCAGTTGAGACGGAGAGAATTGCATTCTTTAGCAATGTCANACATTTTCTCGAACAACTCAGGAGAGCAGCGCTGGCTTCCCACGAGACCTTTAAAGAGATATTCGAAGTCAAAGGAAGCTAATGTTTCCTAATAAAGGGCTTAAATCATAACAATCTTCCTTGTGGTGTTGGTAATTTTTTCGCACAAAATAACTTTATAATCGTATTTCTACATTCTAGAAAGGTCGCCCCTCTTCTTTGCAACTAGCGGTCTCTAAGTAGCAGCACGTAATTAAGACCACACGATCACAAGCCTCTTATTTGTGGTGAAAGCAACACCCGCTGTCACAGAAACTGTCGGATACATAAGCACCGTAACGGTACCTTTAATCGTCGCCCGAAATCTCACTTCACTGGTAAAGAACATTCATCAATGATTAAACCTTGATAAGGTAGGAATAAGTATAGTGTTGAGCTACATGTACATCTGTTAGGGCTCCATACTCATGCTACGAGCACTGACTGACTGAAAGAACCAATTAAAGTTATTCCAGATATTAAACTTCTTCGGGATCAAATACCTCCATCGATGCATATATTTGCATCATTGGTGTCCTTCTTGAGTATGATGATTTAACTAAAAACTCAATTGTTCTGTGTCATAGATTAGATACCATGGTACTTAGAGGGTGGTATTTCCCTACATTTGCCGTGTAGCCTGTCTAAAGAGTAGGTCACGCCTGCCTGTCTGGAAGGATTTGAAATTTTCATTTTTTTCAAAATTCGAGGGTTGTCAATAGTTACAGAGCATTATTAAGTTTCGCAGAAAAGGGTAAGCATCTTTTAATAAGCCACAACTGCGTTTAGTATCATTTTTATGGTTAGAACACTCATGTCATTTGTGCTTACACGTCTCCTATCGCTGCTGTACCACCTGAAGTACTGTTGCAACACCCGGTGTCTCCTAGCGAACAAAAATTACAAAAAATACGGTCAAATTATTTTTGTCCACGCTTCACATCGTTTAATCTACCCAAAACCACAACTCTCTTTCCTGACTTGAGTAAGTATACGAAGAATGACACCGTGCCTTACCTCCTCGTAAACAACTCAAGTCGTATTTGTCGAAGTTTGGACTTGACAAAAGATCAATGTAGAACGCCGGCCACAAACAACAGTGAGTACATCTGGAAACAAAATAAAAACTACAATTACGAATTTCTATGTGACTTATTTTCAATAGTGTCTAAACGAGAAATAACTTATCGACTAAAACCACCAACTTGAAAAACGAAACTATGGGATGTATAGATGACAATTTTAACATTGGTGACGACAACAGTGATGATGGCTTTGATGCAATTCTGTTTTTTGTTTTTATGAAGTGATGTGGCCAATAGGTGGCGTGCAGACCCGACTTAAAGTGGTTGTGACTTAGGACTAAAGTACACATTTGATAATGAACTTGATGGCAAAGACCGTGACCCACCTTTCTTGTTCTAAAACCTTTAAAACACACGTTTCAACATCGCAATTATCGTCTCGTATACTTCCGGGAAGACATACTACTCTCGCCCTGTTTTTGTGAAACGTGCAAATGGCGAGAAAGCAGGTTACCACCATTTCGTCAACCCAGACGTTGAAAGTGGCGATGATGCCTGGATTCTGAACGTACAAGGGAAAACCATTTCAATTAATTGACATTTTTAGGGTTAGAGTGATAACTTGGATTTGCAGATGAAGCATTCCTGCACAGAGGTCAAAAACAAACATTATGATTTTCAGTTACCGAAAGGGTATCTCACCAAACCTGTCTATTCTGCAAATTCACATAATTCTGACCGGATACGGATTAGAAGAATTTTCTAATGCAGCCTACAGTGTGCAAGGCTGAGGTGGCATGCAAAGCATGTGGTTTACAACTCCGTACAATTTGAGAACACTCGCTGTTTGAAAAAAATAACCATTACTAATTTCCAGCACAACAATGTCAAAATCGAAAAGTCCATTATTCCTTTTGGTGTGATTTTACCCAATGCCATGTCAATTACGCAAAAAGTTAGCGCAAAGTGTTAAAAATATTGGACTTTAGAGGGCAGCTTGGAGACTGTTAGTTGCTATTTATCCATATTTACTTCAGGCGACTCCGCCAACGACTCCTTATCGTTATGCTGAGTGCTCACCTCCACTGATGCTGTTTTGCCGGGTATCTTTGACCGGAAGTTGAACTTTCCGAAGTTGCAAATGGTTCCTTGCTTCCAAGTAACAAGTTTTGGCAAGCCGGTGGAACCCTAGAATGTAAAACATAATTAGAGTACGTAAACGATGCCATTGATTTTTTTAATCATAAATCGAAAATTTCGAAATTTGACAATGCGTTTAAACATGAATGCCGTCTGGTGTTGCAGTCTTAATAAACCGAACAGTACAATTTTGTCTTTATCTTTGGATTTAGCTCATGCGAGTGTTTTAACACAAATCCGTCTTATCAGAATAGCTGCTACGCCAGTTGATCAAAGTGAAATCCCAGTGTTTCCGTATGAAAAACAACAGGAAATCGTTACATATTCAAACCACTTATTCGAGGGTGCCAATGCATCAGGAATGTAAATCCTCACAGAAGTGGGTAGAAGAATGTATGGATCTTCTGGAGAGACCATTTCGATAGCATTTTGCAGAGCCTCTTCTGAAACGTTGCTACCGCCGTCCTCTAGATCAGATAGTGACTTGATTTTTCTGTAACAAATGTGGAGACTGGACCAAGGCAAATAGGAAAGTTTTATCATAGTCAAAATTTCTTCAAATTTGCTTCTGCTTTCAAGTAAACGTTGTCCTTTTCCTTTACGTTCCTTCTGCAGTGTCATAGGCGGATTTGGGAGGGGGGCCCAGGGGCCCGGGCCAAAAATAAAACAGCAAAATTATGAGGAAATATTGAGAACTTTTGCCTAAGGAAGTGTTGTTTCATACAACGGGCTGTGGATTACCGTCGCGCGCCCAATGTCCACGTCTTCAAACAGAATTGCTGGGACTTTGTACGTGGTTCGTTGCTGTAGACCTAAGCTCATTACTATTTTACTCTAATTTTTCTTATTTATTTATCAAATTGTACATATTAACTAATTTTACACTAATTTATTTCGTTTATTATCTTTTCAATCTAGTTGTACATAGCTATCTATATTTTACTTCATGTAATTATTTCCGACTGGGCCCACTTGAAAATCAGTTTATTCACTGAAGTGGTCACCCAGTCTTTTAAAGAAGTTTAAATAAAATAATAATAATAGATAAATAATAATTGCCCATTCTTGGATAACGTTGGCTTTGGTTTTCTTAACCGAGTTAACATAATCTACATCAGGTACAAGACATTCATTGAATCGTCGCAAACCTTGTCCTCTAGTGAAATTTGTTACTCGAGCTGAGGTTTACTCTTAGATGATCTGTACTATAACCTGAATCAATTCCGGATGACTCCAACAAACCACGCATTTCTTCTGATAAAAGGAAGAAACCTGGTCTAGCTTTGTTCACCCAGTCAGGATTCTTCCAGGTAAATTTCTTTTCAACAGGTTGATAAAGACGCAATGGATCTACTAAATTGAATCTGGGATAATACATTGATCATTTATTTAATGGCCTGTGGGTTGTTGAGGAGCACATAATGTAAACAATCAATGTCAAAGTTCTGAACCAGGTTCCAATCCCCACATGATATGGTACGTGGCCCATATATATATTAATCAGAAACATTCGTATTTTCTTCTCAATTGTGAAATTCACGAATGAAAAATTACCATCTACATTGTGACTGGTTGAGTTAATTTTATATTCAAAGCTGTTGTTAAAAAGAACACAGCGTCTTTTAGTATTAGAAGAGCCACAGCTCAACTATACCTCACCTCCCACGTAGCCAGAACGACTACCTCAACGGTATACATGAAACGGGTGTCTTAAAGACAATAAATAGAAAAATTCTAGTTTCTCAAATAGTTGAACTCGTTCTTGCGTCTGGCACAATTTTGTAGACCACTGCAGTTCATCGAGAATATCTGAATGTCATCCAATATCAAACATTACGTGCCAGTGGCCACGTCCGATTCCAAACAACGCATTCACGCACATACACTGTACACACTCCAGAAAACAAAACCAAATCTATCATTTTGGGTGTGTCCGGTAACAATGGCTTAGTAACAACTCCCACTCCATATGTGCGTGAGATCCCAGGCGGCCGGCAGTAGCGCTGCGCACTATCACCTCGTTTCCGTCGTCTATTCCCCTGTGCCCTAAACAAAATTACTTCATTTTTTTCAGAGAAAATAGAACCTGAGTGACGAGAAAGAAAATAAGCAGTTGGTGAGATGTAAAGTTTAATCGAACCCTCAGTGAATCATTCTCTCTTTGTCAAACATTAAAATTAAGACGATTTGCAAAGCAATCGAGTCGTTAATGCCAACACGAAAAACGGATTTGGTCTTTTAGGCTACCTAAGACAGTCTTAAACACAACAACTGTTGTTACGAACTGCTAGCAGAAATATAAAACGTGTAACATTACGGAAAGAAGCAGGTTCCCGCGCAAACGTTATGGACCATAAACAAGTATGTCTCTTAGCAAGACATGATAGCTGTAAGCGTGATGGCGCAGTGGAGGAGCATGCAGGATTGTTCTCCCCACGACCCCCTGGACCCACGACCCTCAACCCCTCGATCCACGACCCACAACCCCGTCGACCCAGTCTACACAAGCTCGATTCGATTTGAACATAGAACAAGCGCTGTCTTGTAGATCCAATGAGTTTGGCCGTGAGCTCGGGTGGCTTTTCCCTGTTTTGTCCAATTAAGGCAGTCGATTCGGCAAGTCCGAAATCCAAAAACAGAAAAAAAAAACAACGCAACCAGATTAAATCAAAGACAGGGTTTCAGAACAATCCAAGCATGCGCACTCTGATCAATATGTTGTGAGTTCCAGTCCTTGCGAATTTTAATTTTCTATTTTAAACATATTCTCAGTGTTTTATGCTTCTTTGAAAATACTTCAGAAATCAAGGAAGGTGCTCGTTTTCAGAGGTAAAAACAAAATTTTCCCTGGGTGGGAGGAGGGGGGAACCCCTCCAGAAATCCCCATTCGGCACTATGCACCTCTATGATCGTACTTTGCGCCATTGTTCACGAGACAAAATGTTGGGCCCTCTTTATAATATCCTAGACCCGACATTGAGCCTATGCTATCGAAATAGCAAACGGTGTGAGCCAGAAAATTAAAGATTGATTCTTCTTCCTGTACATCAAGCAGCTGAGACGGAGAGAATGGCATTCTTTAGCACTGCCACGGTTTCAAAAAAGAAGGCACCTTTGCAGGGCGTACGTTTACTAACGTGCCCCCATAGCAGCTCTCCCTAGCGCCTGTTGTAACACTGCGATACTGTTGCGTATATTACCCACCTTTTTGTTACAACCTCTGACTTTTCAAATTCTCCACTTTGGCAGAACATGAATTCCACCGAATGTCTGTAAAACATGAAATATACGTGACTGTATTTTTGAATTCCGTTTCCAAACAAAGTATTAGTGACTGCTCCAGATAACACTTGTGAATCGTAAAATCGAATCTCTAATCTCTGCCAGCTACCACCGACTCTCAAAGGTTTTGCGCCAAACATTCAGTAATAGGAGTTATCAGCTTTGACCAACGCTATCAAAAGTTACGTTGTTTTTGTGGTTTTATAACAAATCGCCAATTCTCGAGGAACAATTGCTGAAATCAAAGCCGGTGACTTCCACGTTAAATACGCTTGCAATTCCCGGTCATTTACGGAATGGGATTTAGCTCCACCAGCAGAATGTTCGATTGCAACTGTGGGAAGTCCTAGGATCAATTCTGCGTTAAGGATCATCTCAGACAATTACTGTTTTCATTTATTATGATAGTGTTATAAGATAAGTTGGAGTATCCGTGAGCAGGGTATCATTTATTAGATCATTAATAGGAAACAAATAAAATGCGACGAGTTTGGCTGCAGCTTATCTCACTCGTAAAATTTGTTAATAAAACGTTGTTTCTGTTTGAAACACTAATTGACCCTAGCCATGACGAATGTTGTCACACTCGACACAGGCTGCCACCACTGATTACAGGAAACATTATTGCAAGTCCGACATTTTTTTGTGTATCCTAGATTAGGCCCCACTCTCCGAAAATTCCAATCTCAGGTTCTGTGTATTGTGACAGGAAATTCTCTCATATGTTTTACTGTCCAGAACAACGAAAAAAATCGTCATTGAAGCGGTGCTCAAAGTCTTCCAATAGTAGAACTGCTGGTATCGTGACTACTTTTAGAAATGCTACTACCAGACGACCACACCACAGCCGACCATGATCAGCAGACGACGTACTTTCCGGAAGTAAATCTTACTGATTTTGCCAGGTGTCGTTAGTGAATAATGACGTCACATATGATGCGTAAGATAACATATTGCGTCCATGTACTCAGTCTACGCTGTCACCCAGGCAACAATTTTGTATACCGAGTGCGACAATATGTCGTCATCGACACACTGATAAATATGCTCTATGGCGGACTCGTATACGGGATCGTTAAATGTGCAAACATAGAGTTTTGGGATATTAAAGTATTTTATTCCTTCCAACCTGCGATAGTATTCCGGCACCTTGATACATTCATCTAGACGGATTCGGCCATGCATTCGCCGAGGCCTACACGCGCGGTATCCCATATGGGGTACATGTGCACAGCTGTGCAATTTCGTTACGGAACGGCAATATGAGCTATCACAATGTGGCAGCATATATTGTCGAATTCGACTCATATTGTCGCCTCCAGAGTGCGAGATTATACAGTTGTACATGTGTCGAGTGTGACAGAATATGTCACACTAACATTATCTCGCTTATCTGCCCAGCAGCAAAAGATCAAATCATCAAAGGAAGTAACCAAAATGACAGTTATTTTACGAGATTGGCCATGTACTGATGGAGTCTTGTAATCCAGAGGCTGCTCAAAGGAAACTGCGACGATTACATCAGGTGATGGTGTTTTTTGTCGACAGGAAAACCTGACTGACGTCGGTCTCAAGGATTGTGACTGACGGCTTAACTGACTAATCTAAACGCAGCATTCTTGACACACCTTCGTCTGTGTTTCCAACTCGCCAGTATACCCGACAAACAACACCATGTCGTGTAAAACTATCTTCGTCAAGAAATTGTACAAGAAGAATAGTGAAACAGTGTTGATATGGCGTGTGTCATTCCGGCAGCCGTTATGCAGCTCGAAAAGAATACCCCACAATTTTTTAGCATCTCTTAAGCCAAATAGTGATGTCAAAAGTTGTAAGGTATGGATCAAACTGTTTCAACGGGCACACGAGCAGCTGAACTTGACAATGTGGAGTGATTACTGAAAGGTTAAACACAAATAATTTGTTCCAAGATACGTACGTTTAAGTGTGATGGCTATAGTGTAGGCCTACCTGAGTTTCACTCGTCTGGTCGCCTCTGTCTCAGCACTTGCTAGATTTCAGCTCTAGTTTAGCGAGGTAGTCCCCCGAAAACTGTTGTTTTTATTATTTTTCATATATTTTGACCTAATGGACATCATTTTGTATCATAACAGAGGTACATTTTTGTTATTCGTATACCCGTAAGTTGGCGTTCAACTGAACTTCCCTCCAAAATTGACAGATGCGATCGACACATGGAAAAGGCACTGGATTACTGAACCCAAAGTCTTGTTCTAGCTGCTGTCACGAGATAATAAACAACTGAATTACTTTTTGATGAGAACCTTTAGTATACACTTCGCTAGTAAAGTTAGAGAGAGCTCATTTTGAAGTTGTTCAGACATGATATTTAGATTCATGAAGCTTTAAAAAAGAGTGTGAGCTATTTTTGTAAATAGTCATTTTCCGCCACTACACCAGACTTATCATGTTTTGTAACCATACTACAGCTTTGTGATTATTCTACGTTTAAAATCAACTGAAAGCTACCTTTATGCAATGAATCTCCAAATAAGTTTATTTGAAGGTAGGCATAACATAAATGCTTTAATGGTGAAATTACGGCAAATGACTTGGACACAGCCCTAGATCCTACCGTAACTAACTGCCTGCTTAGGACAAGCTGAAAGTGTAATCGAGCTATGAATCTGAGTTTCTTTAATCAAAATATTTCGTTCGATGATTAGAAAATCGTACACAGTAATAACGATTAGACCTACTTTACTCGGAGAGTTCCACGAGTTGCGACCTACTTTTCATTTAGCAGACAGCAGAATAAAAATATCGATGCATCCTCGCTGACTTTGTTCGAAAGATCCTGAAATCTGTCATCGTACAGATAATTCGACTTTAAGTTTTATAGCCAAATTTATACGAATATATTGCATCAGTGGCCTTGTCATTTGTAAGGTGAAGGTGGAACCCCGTGTGGGGTTCTTCGGATTTCCGCTGGGTCTGAAATACTTTTTTCGAAAAATTATGCGTTCATTGTCACCTTTACAAATTCCCACGTTATGAACGTTAGATTCTCCGCTGAAAATCATCGGCTGTTGTCTTTATGGAAGCGTTTTCGGTTAGTGCAAAAACATTCAATTCCACAAGCAACGTTGTTTAGCGACAGTGTATTTGCCTCTGACATTTTGTTTGTTTGTCGGGTGTCACGTGACTTTGCAAAATGGCGGCACTTGGGATAAGACAATTAGAACACTGTTGTCTGATAAGAAATCACAAATTGTTTTATGATATTGTCACCATAATATAAACGGGTAAAATGTATGTCTAGAGGGTGTGGATAGACGGACTAAAAAGATCTACAATGTATTTAAGAGGAGTAAATGTGGAGAACTGTGCAAATACTTTACCTTTCCGGGACAATCGATGTGTGTGTTCTTGGTCAATACCTGATATCCATTGTGTTTATTTATTCCGCGGGTATAAATAATATTCTTAGACATCACCAATAGTTCAACATACCCGCTTGCATGCTTGCATCCTTCCTCAAAGAATACTTTACAGACACCCTTGCTGACCTCCTCGTTGTCTCTCGGCCCAATCACCGTAAGCCTGATTTTTACCTGAAAATTGTTTGATCCATCAAATCACCATACACGGAATAAAAGATATACTGGTTATCACACCGTCGGCAGTCATATGTAGGTACTTAACTTAAGCTCGCCGATTTTAGAGAACAGAAACATGTGAAACACTTTGTATACGAGTAAACTAAATAGTGCCTGCGTTGCACATGTAATTAATGTTAGTTAACTTCTGTTGAAGCACGCTTATTCACGAGATTCCTGGGAGAACACTGTGAGTGAGTGGTAGGTATAACTTAGTTTGAAGGTTTGTCGTGAAGAAATGGTACAGGAATGACTCAGAAATGTAATGAATGGTTTAATTTTGTGATGACACGTTTGTTCTTTCCAAACAACGCCATCGTGCTTGTATTCCGTGTTTGTAGTCATGTCCATGAATGAGTATACTTTCTGAATTTCACGCCAGTCGCCTTCATAGTCGACCAAGTTCAGAAACTGATACGACGAAAATTTCACTTTAAATACGATCCTTACTTTTTCAACGAATATCCCATAGATGACGTCATATTCTTTAATCATAGGAGCCTGGAAGGAGAAAAGTTCATTGATTTACTAGTTTCATTACCACTGAAATAAAAAAACAACTGCTACGTTTGTATTTTTTGGGTTTGTTATACCCTGCTATAGTTTGCCTGAGAATGCTTAGACACTGTTGTTCATTACTCTATTGTTGTGTAAATAAAATATTTACCACAATGATGACAAGGCCAATGTACGCAGCAGCAAAAAACAGATGCAGCCAATCGGAGTTTGTCACGCCTGCAAGACATATGATGTCACCTTTCTGAAGTCCAATGGAAAGGAACCCTTTTGCGTAGCTGAGAGCCTGTCAGAACCGAAATACATAATCGTCTACATGTAGAAGGACTGCATTTGTACTGTAGCTGATATAGAATACATACACTTAAAGAGGCCTGGAACCCAAAAACAGACTAAATTACATTATTCGAAGTGGTCATCTTCCACTGAAACAGAAATCAACCTGCTCACCAGATATTTTTCGGTTTGTTCGTAAACATTTTGAATTTGTGTTGATGTCAAAGCATTTTTCTTTTAGTGTCAAATTTCAGGACGCGACCAGTCAACTGCTAGCAAATTTCTCCCAAGAGACAAACCCCGTTCCCTTTATAATAGAGGCAACACGCCTTTTATGGAAACTGGCAAAACCCATGATGCAAGCAAAACAACGGAGACTTCAAGTAGCAGCCTGTTCGATTATGAGACGATTGATGTAACTCCCCATTGTAGAAATTAGTTGTAAATGTATCGTGGTATTCAAATACATTCTAAAATGCATTTGGAACTATTTTCAGGAAATCACTTTCTTCAACCATACGAGCCTGTTTGCTTTGTGCACTTTGTAAATTCGCCAGTATGTTGAGACAAATACATGTATTTTCGACGAAACTTTCAAAACCATACTTACATGTATGCGCTGTTCTCCAAATCATATGAAAGGAACCGTTTTCAACATGGTTTACTTTTGTATGAGGGCTAAGTACAGTTTTTAATTTTCATGAAAAATTCACGAAACGAAAAACAAAATGGTAATTGACAGCGTTTATGAGATTTTATCTTGAACATTTGCATTAAAAACCTATTTATGGTATTTATAGGGTAGTTTTGCAATCACTCTACTTTTCTTTCTGCAGTATTTTATTGAAAAGGCGTGACCATGGAAGCCAATTAATATAAGGGTGGTGAAAGGTATATTATTAGAATGTCTATTGTGTTATCTATGAAATAAAGATTATCGATCGTCGACTTGTTTTTGAGTTTAAACAGCATTACATAAGACTGCGCACTGTGACCATCTTGAAAGCGCGACAAGATCAAGATCATTACATGAAAATATAGATATTGTATACGTCAAAGTAGAGCCAATCCGAAAATCACGGTAGAAGCCGTCTTTCACGGTTGGTGTGCAGTCTGCTGGTGGAGTAAATTCGCGTGTACAACGCCATATTTTATTGGGTTCAATCATTTGGATTACCTGAATCATTAATCCAAGGCATCGTTCCTGAAAAAACAGTTTTACTTCTCTAAAAACAGTAAAGATTTACCGATGAAAATTCCAACGCACGGGGATCAGAGGCGATTTTTGGGCCTCGATGAAGTTTCAATCTGGGTCATCGTACATGTAAATCGGACAAGCTAAGTAGCGTAACCGGCAAGCAAAATCAGCCAAAATCTAATTCAAATCCAACGCCAAGGTTTCTTTATGGATGCATAAAGTATATCTAAACTGAGAGCTAAGGTCTTTACACGAAATTAAGACCTAACAACGAGTTTGTGTTTTTTACTGAGCCAATCGTCTGGTTGCAGCGCTCAGCTCACCGTCGGTGCCCGCCGTAGCGTAAAATCTGTTTTTTGTGATATGGTCATTACCTTATGTTCAGCAAATCAGCAAAGCTTCCACCGTTTTTTCCAATGCTGTGTGTCCTTAGTCGCAATCACCTATGTCGCCCCGGATGTCCATGCTTGGCAGTTCCTACGTTCATTGGTTGGACAACCTCGTGTCCAACCCTCCCCAGTTCCGGTACCTCCACAACTACTGATTCCGGCCCTATCTGGTCACCATTTCGTCCTTGGGCATATCTGGCCGCACCCTTTTCCACGGCACCAGGTCCATACAATCGTTCAACTGTTCCCTCTCTCGTTCCGTTCCCCTCTCGACCTCGTTCTTCTCCAGATCGGTGGGAATGACCTGTACTCCACCTGTGCCCTGGCCGCACAACTAGTTTCTTTCGCCCGCTTTTTGTTAATCGCTTACAACGCCCGGCGTGTGCTTTTCTGGCAGTAGTTTCACCGATTGCACGCTGGAAGGCTCTTCCATTCTTGGCTGCTATTCTTCAATGCGTCCCTTAAATCCCTCGTGTCCAACGAGCCCCACATTTTTTCTGGACTTACAAGGGAGGTTTCTGGGCTAACCCCAAACACCTCTACCACCTACAGTTGACGGAGTCCACTTCAACCACTCGGGTCTCCACAAACATGCATTCAGCATGTGCGTGGCCATCGGTTACCACCTCCGCCAACTGGGCCTTCTCACCCACTCGTCCCACACCCCCTCCCCCACACCTCAGCCTGTCCTTCCAATTCTTCACTTTATTTATAATCGCTCCATTATAAAGTGTAACTGGTTCCTATTAATTTGCACCTTTTTAGAACCAGTCACATTTTGGCGGTTGCCTACAGGGGGCCTTATGCTCTGTCCTAATCTTTATTTTGGCGGTGTTTTTCAACGGGGTCTTTTTTGTTTCTTTACATTTCTCTACTCGACACCTGATTGGTCACTGATATTTCCTTTGTTCAGTTTAACGTGGTCTACATGTAGTTCA
The DNA here is from genome assembly GCA_002633005.1 of Phoronis australis. Taxonomy (NCBI): domain Eukaryota; kingdom Metazoa; phylum Phoronida; family Phoronidae; genus Phoronis; species Phoronis australis. The sequence continues at coordinate 154,714 of NMRA01000210.1, forward strand.
TTCAGCAACCTACATCGTCGTCTACAACATCTACGTTTGTTCTTAGCATTTTTCCTACCCTCCATCCTTGGTGTCTGTTTAAACTATTTTGTCATTATACGTTACCTGGTAGGGCTTTTTCAAGTTCTTTACGCCCTTCAGTAGGCAGTTTTTATGTTTATTGTTTTGGTTCCATCATTAAGGGCAATTCATTGTACACGACGGTGGCATATTTTGTATACCCATCTTACAGAGTTTTCTTTAGTTCTTCTACTAACGTCATCTTCTTTTACTCTGCAACATAACTCGTGGAGNGTTTGTACGTACACGAAAACACATAGGAAAACTGGAACGTTGTAAAACGTTACGACACATTGCAGAAAAGAAATTTAAAACGACGCGTACCTTCTGTTCCCAGTGTTGTTCGCACGATGATCGTGTGTCTCAAAAGGAATTTTATTAATGCATCTGAAGAGATTTAATAGCTTTTAGTATTTCTGTTGCTATGAAACAAGCCAAAAATTAAAAAAACATATTTTTCTGTAATTGGGTTTGTATGAAATGGGTGGAAGACCGTCTTCGCCGTTGTTGTTTTCGCCAGTGCGATACTGAGGAGTTGTGAGGAAAGTCCACCTCGAACAGCCTTTTTCAGACAAGAAAAGGTGTGTTTGTTGAGGCTTTGATAACAGCAACTTGATTAAGAACGTGTCTGTGTTCAAATTTCCTATACACGTGAAAGTTGTACGGAAATGGCATCGGTTTGTGCGCCGCACGAGAGTGCAGAATGTCAGTGTGGAACAAGCAATTCAGTCGGAAGCCACTGCACACTTTGTTTGGCACATTTCAAAGAATCGTGTCTTGATCACACACAAAAACGGTGTCACGATGAAGGACTCGCCACCTTGTAAGTGCATTCTTAAATTTTATAAATAATGAACAAACTGCTTCGATTCTAGAGCGAGTGATGCCAGGATCTCCACCCCGGCCCAGATTGGCTCATTCCTCATGGCAATAGTGAATACGAGTAACCCAGGTTTCCCTGTGGCCTTTGTCTGTGATTATTAAGCGTCTATTTTGTGAATATTAACGGATTGTTCTGAAACCCCTTCGATCCCAGACCCCTCAACCCCCTCGACCCACAACCCCCTCGACTCACTCCCCCCTCGACTCATGACCCACGACCCCCTCGACCCAGTCTCCACAAGCTCCACTCAATCTGAACATAGAACAAGCGCTGACTTGTAGGACCAGTGAGTTGGGTCGTGAGCTCGGCTGGCTTTCCCTGTTTTTGGAATTAAGGTAGACGATTCGGCAAGATTGAATGCCAAAAAACAAAAGCAAAAAACAAAACTCGAGCAAATCAAATCAAAGACCTATCAACGTTACAAATATCGCTCATGGCAGAGTGTAATCGTCTCGTCTGCTCTTCAGTGAATGGCAAATTCGACTTTTTTCCGGATAGTGCGATGAACCCGACAAAACTGTAATTTCATCAGCAAACGCAGTTTGGAAAGACAGACTTTCAACTAAAAAGTATACCAATGTTATATTGAGTATATTGTAAACGAGTATACAATAGAAAAGCAAATAATGAAAATGGGAAATTATGTACATTCACGTTAACGTACGTTTTCTTTAAGTTTAGTAGAACTGGGCCAATGGTAGCCGCTCGTGGAACTATTTCCGTGACAACGATAGAGGGCACACAATGCGCTATATCAGATCACGTTCTCACGCCACTTTCTGTTTTAATCACCAGACTTGAGCCAGAGCAGACTCTTGTGTAGGTACAGTATGTCTTATGGGAATGTCACTCATAAAAGAAATTTGTAAAAAGCGCAAAAATACCTCTATTGCCACAGATCGTGGGTTGTGGGGGTTGTGGGTCGAGGAAATCGTGTGTCGAGGAGTACGGGGGTCGAGGGCTTTTAGAAAAGTCCCAATTATTGGCAAATATAGAAGAGCGGATGCATCAGGGTATTCCTTTCCCTGGTGAATGGTGCGCATCACTTCCTGGAAACCAAGAACTATTTGCTTGAAATGGAATGAAACATGTAGCTCCCAGAAGATATCAACTCTAATGTCAGAGATTCGCAAATCTGCAAGATTTTAGAACTTGATGTTTTGAAACACATGGGTGGCAAAGCAACGATCCTTGATGTCATTTTTGACTGCTGTACAATGTCCAAATTTGTTCAGTCTTTGTCTTGTCCATGAGACGTCTTGATTTCCAACCAGTCATTGCTGCTATCATCCCCTTACCGTGGATAAAAAACAGTGCAAAATATATATACACTTGACCGTTTTTGTCAGTGACTTTTATGTCAAACCAATGTTTTGGAATAAATATTTGAGAGCTTAATATAAATGCAATGTTCATATTTTAAAATAATTCAGTCCTATTGCAGTCATATCTTAATGTTTTAGGCCATTCAATCAGAAACCAGTCACATCTAAACATGCATTCAAGGACAAGACATCATGGACAAATCAATGATTTTTCGTTCTTGAATATTTGATGCCATTAAAATTCAAAGATTTCATATCAAATACTGAACATATTCGAATTTTAACCAAACCAGTGAGTTGCCCCCACCTTAAAACCATAGACTAGAACCAAAGCTTATGTCTGAAGAAGTTATGTCTGTTCTTAGTGATTTCGAAACATCGTGGCTGCCATCTTGAATATGACCCAGTTTAAACCATTTCCGGTGGTCAGACTTTGGTAGACTTTTTTCTTGTTAATACACAGGTACATGTAAATATACTCAGTAGGGCAGAACACCACAATGAAACTTTTGTTGCAATTTGTTGTGGTCAGGTGCTATTTGTCATAAATTGACCCGTTCATAAAATAGAGATCAGCGCTTGTAAATCCTCCTTGTATATCAATACGAACGATCGTTTTTCTCCAAACCGCAATCAATGTTGATTTTTACCTTATTATTTCACCGACTTTCAGAAAACGAAACCAATATTATGCTGTTTTTTCAGCCGATACCGTCGTAATGTTTATTTTTAACGAAAACTAAAGATTTGAGCACTTTGGAAATTCGCCAGTATGTAGAGGCAGAGATGTTTACTATTGTAACAGTTTATGTCCGGTTAATTGAGCCTCGCTTGCACGGGACACTGAAAGCAACTGCGACCGACTCTTGCACAGCGCGCTTTTTGATCCTAAAAGTAGCTCAGAGCACAGGTGAAGGGTGAGCGGTGAAAAATCCCGCTTATCTTTGGAAATTCATGATTTCTTTGTAACCGAATTATTCACGGCTTCCGTTTTCCCAGGTTCATTCCGAGTCAAACTCACTAATAAGCCTAGTCGAATAGACCACACAGTCATTGATACGTGAATCAATCTTACACCCGATCTTGGTGAAAACGCCGAACGACACTGTTCTCCAGCTCGTGACACCTGACCGGAAATCCGTATGCAAAAAGCACATAAAATTCCGGTTAAGATTCCCGTGTAGGTATTGAGAGCTTCACAAGAGTATCTAAAATACCATAATAATCGCTGAAAGCACACAAATCTCCTTTAGATCTTCAGCTGAATGTGACGTTTTAATTACAAAAAACTACAGGTCAGTTCCATCTCTAATGAGCTGATGACAGTTTATAGCGTAAAAACTCAACGCCTACAAGTAGCTGCGATACGTGAGCAATGATCAGGACATGATCAGTTTGTCAATGCTTATTTACAGACGGGTTACAAGTCTATGACATTATTTTACACGCGTGGCACGTGAAGTTCGGAGAGGTTTTACAACTCACCCTATTATCTTCTGCTGTCCTGTGTTCATAGTTGCGAATAGTCACTAATAAGAGATGGTGCTTCGTATTTTACTGTTATCAATAGAGCGTGACTTATCTTTAATCACGACCTTTTTGGCCGAACCCCTAACCCGCAAATAGTTACAGTGCATCTCGGAGCAACGCCAAAAATATCTGACATAGGTAGTGTGCATGCGCAACAAGCACCTAACTATTCCCTCCAGAAATACACACAAGGGATTTTCCGGCAGATTGTATAATCTTGACCAAGCAGCTTGACCTACATTCTACAGCTGCTGACTTTACACCACAGTTGTAACATGATGAGCTCATTGTTTTACTTTTTGTTTACACTGTCAGCTGTTCTTAAACGAGAAGTAAACCCATTTTCATGTAATTTTTAGTAAAAATACGGTTCGTTGATTATCCCAGACATTTGTTTCGGATAATAACGGCTTACCTTAATTTTATTAATTAGCCGCATCTTACTCCGGAAGAGACGTTTAGGGGGTTAAGAATTTCCC
>NMRA01000210.1:161627-189558 GCA_002633005.1 Phoronis australis
GTAGGCGCACGTAGGCGCAGCCAACCACCTTTTGGCATTTCAACGTAGTGCCTTACGCACCGTAAGTTAAGTTCAGTGCTCAAGATGATACGGTGGGCTCTGGGCGCCTACTTAACTCTAATTTTACCACTACAGCACTGCTCGTGCCTCCAAATATATCCCAGAGCGTGCAATTCCAGGAGCTAGCAGAGATTCGCCCTGGATACAACACCAGCACAGAGCCTGTAAGCAGCCCTGCAGTTACGTTAAGTAGTGGGAGTCAATACAGGCCAAAGTCGACGCCCACTCGGAAGCACAGCTCGTCGTCCAGTGGTCAGGCCGGTGAGCCAAACTTTGAATAGTTTATTTTGGATTTGACTACAGCATTGGAGCTATTTAGAAGGTGCCAAGTTTGGGGCGAGGGATTCACACGGCTGCATGTAAGCGGTTTGGGTACTCAGGTCAACATCCAGTGGTAACAGCATAAGCATTTCATTGAGGTCGGCATTACAGTGCACACATTGCATTTGCACCAAGAAGTCCCACCACGTCTGTCCTCAGTCTGTGCTCATCCCTCTGTATTCTGTCTCACTATACCGCTCGGGCTCAAACATATATCCACCCATTGCTGCTACAAACTAAGATATTCAAAAATCCAAGGTAATCTAAAAGTTCTCTAACAACCTAGCGTGTCGTAGAAAACTCGTCGATTGGGAAGTGGTGACGACAATTTTAGAGACCAGCACAAAAACAACAGTAGAACAGATCTTCACAGTAACTCGATTGCACTAGAAACGAAATGGCGGGAAATTCTTAACCCTCTAAACGTCACTTCCGGAGCAGTGCACGACTAATTCATAAAATTACGACGAGCCTTCATTAACTGAAGCATATGCCTGGGATAATCAACGAACCGTATTAAAATGACACGAAAAATGTTGCCATCCCCTTTAATCATGGCCACCACCATGTTTATAGTGTACGCAGCAATTTGATGCTAGTAGCTGTGTTCAGATCGTTAAATAGATACTATACATATTGAAACCAGTCTATTTTGCCTTAGTGTTGAACAGCCGCTTCTAGGTGAACCATTAGCTGCCGTGGTGTCCGTCTATAGGACCGTTGTTGGCTAACCAAACTTTGAATACCGAAAATATCTAAAGAGACTAAAATCTAACTTGAACATCACCATGTATACTCAAGCATAATTTAAAAAAATATAATTGGTTGGATTTTAACCCTTATTAAAAATTATGATTCGTGAGTTGCCAAAATCTCGGGCGGAAAGTGGATTTATAGCCGCTATAAAAGCTAATGTGGTGGCAAAGTCTAGAAGCACATGCTTCCCAAAGGTTTGCAACACTGTAGGCTACAAATTGGAATAGGAATTACATCTCACTGTCTAACTAAAAAGCTGAATAACACAGCTAGGTATAGGCACAAACTTCTCACCGAAAAATGGCGCGACAAAATGTTTAATCTCAACACCTTGGGGAGTTATGTATAATGTAACATCTAAAAGTTAATTATCAAATGTATTTATGGATTTTATACATAAAGGGTTACTTTTCATTATCCTAATTCACCTGGTGTCAAATAGAGGCATTCGCTCAGTTGTGTTTGCTCGAACTCCAATGGTTATATCTTTGAAATTGAAATTTACCGCTTGGTAAATTGATATTTTATATGACGTTCATCGGGTTACCGTTGTGACAATTATTGACCAATGATTTTGCTGAAAAACTACATGACTGAAGAGCATAAATGGTTTATTTGACCGATTTATATGTCGCCTGGTCACCATGGTCACATTTTGAATATATATGTACTGTACACGCATTTAGGCATTTATGCCGACCAGCTACAACAGCGTAGATTTTCTGAACGCTTCCATCTTAATTCTTATATTTTATAGATAATCATTACAAGAGAGGTTATAAGCAAAGAGCAACTGTAGTAGTAGTAGCAGCAGCAGCAGCAGCAGCAACAGCAGAATGTACATGTACTAGGTGCTTGGTCAAGATTTTCGCTGGTTCCGTGCGTGCCGCTAGGTGGTAGCCAGCACGCAGGTATCACTTAATTTTCCTCGGGATTTTTTTAGACTGGCATTTCTGATTGGCTGGTCGAATTCTCAACAGGCAGCGTTTTACACAAACAAACTGATATGACTGATGGAGGAAGTGCAAATGTGGTCTGTTGTACAGACATACATGTACATGTATCGGTGCTTAAAATTCATGTTCAAGAAATGTGAATCCCAGAAAATTGTGGTTGCGCCTTTTCGGAGTGCATCTTTCTACTGTCGCTGACTTTTGTTGACGTTGCTGTCCTGTATTCATACAGACAGTATGATAACACACCAGTTAAATAGGCCAGGTATGTGTTTATTGTACAAGTATGTGTTTCATGCACACGGCTTTGTAATAGTGACTGCTACGCCACTTGCATGACAAGGCTAGAATTCGTTCATAGTCCGCCATTTTTTTCACTTTGGTGTAAAGCTATCCAATGACTGCCGAGGTTACATCAACCAGTGACAAAGAGCGTGCTACGAAATGGTACCTGCGTGAGATCTCTACAAGCAGGGAACCGGCGAGGGTAAAGATTCTCCATTATGCTGTTTTCTGAGGAAATTTGACTTAGGGGAGACAACTCTGAAATTTAGCTATCCAGAAAAAGATAGTATATTGCTGATTTTTTAATTTATGTTGTGTTTGAAAATATCACATTTATCAGAAAACAGAACTCATACCCATAGTTGCCGTAGGATATATGTCGAGATGGTGGACCCCGACCTCAATTTTCAAGGAACAAACCTTTAAGATAGCTTTGCGAGGGAGTGACGTCAATTTCAGAAGGACGAACCCTCGTGAGAGACTTGAAAACGACATGTCGGCGCCGGGAGGGAGCCCTGGCCCCCTGTGCCCACCGTACTGTTTTATGGGCGGATCCAGGGGTCAAGGGGATGCGGACCCCTTTTTTCATTACTTTTAGTGATATAAATATCTAGAATTTTCAAGTTGTTGACTTGAACCCCCCTTTTAAAAAATCCTTGATCCGAACCCCCTCCTGAATCAGTAGTAGGTATCAAAATTGGCTAATGATTCCAGCAACTGAAAATCACATGTCGGTGCCTTTTTATCGTGTACAGAAGGGAGGCCTGGGCCCTCTCGAACTACCCTAAATCCATCTATGCAGCTTACCATTTGGTTTCATAACAGATTGTGCTGTTAAATGTACAAGTAAGTAACATGGAATGCATTTTCCAGCAACTGAGACTGAGGTTCACTATAGTAGGCATTAAAAACAAATGAATAATTTTTGTTCAAAACTTTAATTTATATAACGATACATATACAAAATACCTACAATGCTGATTTCAATAGCTACTAAATGTTCAGATTTAAATAGCACATAAATAGGATGGAACATTCAGCCACTTCATATGACCTGTTTGCATGCAATAAGATATTTTTGTGAAAACAGCAACATAACGAAATGAGCATCATTAATAAATACAAAGAACGTGTTACAAATTTCTACCACGAAGAACTCTAGTTGAATGTTCGCGTATGGTAAACTTTCTTAAAAAACAACAGCATACAATAACTGAATTTCAATACGTGAAAATAATCATAATAGTTTAAGCAACAAAATAACATCTGTGTAAAAGTATATCAGCACAGGTTCCATACAACTGTAACTTTTGCACGGTGTCATAGATAAATAACATATAATGCAGTGCAAAAAATAACACAACTATATTCATACCAGCCCTTCACACAGGCGAAAATTAATGCTCGAAATTACGAGTAACGACATATTCTGCACTGGTAGCCTAATCCCGATTTTGGACTCGCCTCTGACGACCTAAAAATGCTGAACGTCTTCTCCGTGCCCGCTCAAATAATACCAGTGAGGTCCATTTCCTACTCGTAATTAACTTTTTAATCGCATTTTCAAGCGTGTACTCACTTAATTATGTCGAGCCCTGCAGGCAATGAAAATAGTATTGAGGATAACACCGACTTTACTTACGAAGATCGGAATCTTTTACCTAAGCTCACTACAATACTGCAAAAAGTGCTCTTTTTTGACCGCCTCTTGACTTTCAGAGAGGATCAATACCTTGATGTACAGGGTGGTGAGGTCTGAAAGAGAAATTGAGTGAAAAATGAAAGTTGGAGTGGACGATGGCCCAGTGTTGCAACAAGACTCTGGAGTTAAAGACACTCTGGGTCCCAACTGCAGTCTCTCTGGCGAATTATCTACTAAGCGAAAGTCCAGCCAACCTAAACATCAATGCAACAGAGTAACATACATGTACATGTACATGTACTCTCTAAATTTATAGACTAAATCAACCACATCGGCATTTTGTTAGTCTGAATGGAAATTAGGTTGTTTGTAGCATAATGCTGACCTAAAGACACTCAACGTATTTTAAGCCTGAGGACTGAGGTCAAACAGCTGTGCCTGTGGTGGCAACTTTAATGCAGAACATACATGTACGTGCAGAAATGAAGTCGTTGAATAGCGCCAACTAAACGGAACTCTCGTAAAGTTCACGAGTTTCCGCGTTAGTTGCTATTGAGGGTGCATTTCCTCGAACATGGCTTCCGTGCAGGCTGCCGTGTCGACACAAGCGACGGACTATGTCAATTATTTTCACATGGGCGGCGCAGCACTGAAAAAAGCGGGAGGCTAAAGCCAATTGGGGCCCGGCCCTTGTGGTGCATCGCCTATAGACCATGTGCAGCGTAGCACTGAAAAAAATGGGGGCTATTAGTAAGTGATGTATTGTGTTTGTCTCAAAAACTATTTGTAAGTAATGTATTTTGCATATCTCACTAACTAGTAATAAGTGACGTATTGTGTTGGTCTCACAAACTATTAGTAATTGATGTATTGTGTTTGTCTCACAACCTATTAGTAAGTGATGTATTGTGTTTGTCTCACAAACTATTAGTAAGTGAAGTATTGTTTTTGCCTCACAAACTACATGTATTACTAAGTGTAAAAACCGGACGATATCCGCACAAATGAAGATTTTGAAGTTCAGGATAAATCAACGTTTCGTCTATAAGTTAGACATCATCAGGATGTTTACATAGGACAACAAGTGCCAATGAACATACATCTCAGGTGACATCCATGAAATGAAGTGAGAGATACAGAGTAGTCAGTATGTTGGCACTTACTGTCCTATGTAAATATCCTGATGATGTCTACCGAATAGACGAAACGTTGAATTATCATGAACTTCTTCATTTGTGCGGCGATCGTACAGTTTTTATCTTACTGTTGTCAAGAACTGATTTATTACTAAGGGATGTATTGTGTTTGTCTCACAAACCATTAGTAATGAAGTATTGTGTTTTTGTCAGAAACTATTAGTAAGTTAAGTATTGTTTTTGTCTCACAAACTATTATTAAGTGATAAACTGTGTTTCTCTCACAAATCATAATTAATGAAGTATTGTGTTTTTCTCAAAAATATTTAGTGAGTGACGTATTGCGTTTGTTTGACAAACCATTAGTTAGCGATGTATTGTGTTTGTCTCAAAAATTGACTTTTGTGTGCCCAAGCGTATGAATACACGGCGATAATTCCGCGTTCAAATAGCAAGTTTTATTTGCCACCTGTTTTTACCTTTGTAATTTTGTCAAGACCTCTAGCACATGATTCATCGCTATGAAAATTATATGTATACGTTCCATCTTGATTCATTTTAACCTAGGAACCAGTACTGGTTCCTTGTTTTAACCATGGCTTGAGAATTAGTAGAGCTACTAGAAATATTACTGCTTTTTATTCACTGTTTCTATTGTTTATAAGTGTGTTGACTGGGTACTTTTTATCCTATGTAAAGCAAAGAGTACACATTTGTTCAGGAAGTTTGAGAAGACTGAAATAAAACTTGTCAACGTGGAATATCGTCGTGCATTCAACATTGCGTGTTTATACGAGAATATATTACTGAAATACCCACACCAAACATATGAGTAAACAGAACTTTTTTATTAGCTGGAGTTCTACCTCATTGGTAAATGTACTTACTTTGAATTAAAAACTGTGTTAAAATGAAAATTTTCAAATAAGTTTTTACGCATTAAAATACAATTCCACAAGTGTTAAAACGGCAAGAGTCCTCCATTTTGGCATTGCGCTGTAGTAGTTTTAGGCAAAATTCGCAGTTAGAAAACGTGTTCAGCTCGTCAAATTCAAACTACCAACACGTTGAATCATTGTTCGATGTCCTCGTAATTAATCCACTATGAAAACTGGGTCCAGCAAAGTTGGTCCAAGAATTCACTCTCTTGAGCAAAAATGGAGAATGTTTACCGTTCATGGTATGTGCTGGCAAATGGTTAAAAGGAGGTTGCGCTCGTTTGCGATGGCTAAAAATCGTCTGAAAAGTAAATGAAATCAAAAATGGTTTCAAAGCTGTACAAATTCTACTCCACTCTCTCCTGTTATTGATCTGTGAAAACACCAGAGTCTCGTGCTAGTTAAAACGGGCTAAATTTATCTTGGCCAAATTTAGCACACGCCATCTTGAGTGGAGGGAAACTGTTAGACTAGCACGAGTTGACCTATTTACCACGCACACAGTTCAACAGTATTAGATGCCCTTTTTGACTTTGAGTGTGGTAGTTTTACAAACGAACGATTTTAGCCATCGCAAACGATTGCAATATCCTTTTAAAATAATCGTAATGAAATATTGTAATACACACGTTTTACAAAAACAAATTTTCAAATTGCAGTTACTTGAGGTTCACTGGCGAAAACCAAGTGCTTTGACAACTAAAGAAACGCTAATACATACATGTACGCAAAACGTAACTAGAGTGACGTACAGGTAGATGAAGTAATATCCCACGAGACATTATGACGCGTATCGACCGAGACCGAACGTCGAGGCCGATAGGCGGAATAATGGCGAATGGGATATTACTAGTTTATGTACGCCAATCGAGGTGCGTTTTGTATTCATCCCATACGCTTCGAATTACCAAGTTTTTTTAGTTTTTTGGCAGATTTTTATGCACCCATATATTTATATGTGGACGCATTATGCCCGTCATCTCCGTCCGTCCGTCGGTCCGGCCGTCCGGGCGGCGTCCGTCCGGCGTCCGGCGTCCGCTGCTCTATCTCCAAAACCCTTTGACTTACGTTCATGAAATTTGGCACATATGTTCCATTTATGAATGGGACGGCATGAGCGAACTTTCGGACGGATCCGACTACCGGTGTGCCCCCTAATGGCAATTTTATTTTTTACGCTTACCTTTGTATCCTCAAAAGTCCTGAACGGATTTTCATGAAATTCGGTATGTCAGTAGGCACTTATTAGTGAAACGACGCTATCCTCCTGTTTTCGGATGGATTCGATGTAGTTTGCGCCACCTAGTGGCCATTTTTACTGTTTTCGTGTCTGTTTCTTTGCGTCAACCCTTCTATCAACCAAACTGCTCAAAGGATGATTGTGAAAATTGGCACTATAAAGAGGACGGTTGACGATGATTTTCCGACGATTTCGACTACTGTAGCGCCTCATAGTGGCAGTTTTGTTTTTGTTGCCCCTATGGCTGTATCTCCTAAACCGTTCGCAGGATCTTTAATTAATTTAGCAAGTGTATTTATATGATGTTGACTACGGATGACGACGACTTTCGGACAGATCTGACTACTGCTGTGCCCCCTAGTGGCAATTTTAATTTTTTTACGTTTAACTCAGTATCTTCAAAGGTCCTCAACAGATTTTCATAAAATTTTAAATATAGGCATCTATTGGTGTGATGACGCTATGATCCTGTTTTTGGATGGAATCGAGGTATTTTGCGCCACCTAGTGGCCATTTTTTGCTGTTTTCAAATCTTGTTTTTGGTGTCCACCCCTGTATCAACCAAATCATTTGAAAATTGGCATATATATTCTCAGTGTGAAGATGACCTTTGAGGATGGTGACTGACTACTGTGGCGCCTCCTAGTGGTAGTTTTGTTTCGCGCCCATAGTTGTATCTCCTAATCCCACTTAAGAATCTTTACTAAATTTAGTAAGTGTATTTATATGAAGATAACAACAGACGACGACGACTTTCAGTCGCATCCAACGGACACTGTGCCCACTAGTGGCAGTTTCATTTTATTCTGTTTTCCTTTGTTTCTCTGATGTTCCTTGACAGATTTTTATGAAATATGGCATGTTTCTGTTTTTGAATGGATAGTATGTTTTTGCGCCATATAGTGGCCATTTTTATGATATAAATAAATAACCCTAAAAGCACACCACTTGCAATGCATTCGTGGGCGCAATTCAACGTTCCGCGTTGCTCTTGTTAAGTATCAGTCCACCCGAGATCCACCGACCACTGTACAGCCAACAGGCGGCAAGGTGGGGGGTCAGCCATTCAGATCCATGTTTAGTCTGATAAANTTGCACATTGTGCCATGCAGCACTGCTGGTGTGTGGAAGTGCTGTGGGAAGAGAACGGAGTAACAAAGCTTGTCTAGGATACAGCTTGATGTGGCCTTAAAATGTCACTGAACCTGGAACAAATATTGAAATATGAATAATTAAGTACTCCAGATTGGATCAAAAATGTTATCCCTGTTTTTCAAAAATGTATGGTGACTGGTCTACAGTTTCACATAAAAGTAAATAATAACTATTTTCAGAAACCAAGGGTGTATAAAATGAGTATTGCATAAAACTGTGTCTTTATTTTTTATCCCTAGCCATAACAATTCTTTAAACCCATCACTTGTCTGTAAAATATACAAGTTTTTTGAGACAACTTCAAACCTTTGTTACCCATTTTCAAGCCTTTTTGATTTTGATACTTTCAGCAATTTTAAACTCAGATTACAGGTTCATGGGTCTGTCAAGCATACTTCTAGCGTAAGGTTGAGGGTCCCGTTTTTCTTCTAATAGAAGATATGAAGACTTGGGTCATTTAAAAATGATGGATAATCTTTCTGTTGTTTAAGAGTAATTACAAATCGTATATGGCACCATCAAAAATGCAATTTTCACAAAATTGGCAGTCATTTGAATTTATAACGACTTGCAACATTTCAAGGCATGAGTTAAGACTATTCAGTCACTGTGAATTCGGAAAATGTAATATATTTTCGTGGTTTTACAATTGATACAAGTAGCAAAACAGTTTCATGAAATCAACTTGAAGGGACATCGTGAAGGTTAAGAATTACCTCACCATGCTCTTTTCCCCAAACATGCATTACCTCTTATTTCCACACATTCAGTTGTACCAAATATTACAACCCCCCATGCCAATCCCCCCTCGAGACCTGAATAAGTAATTTAACAAAATGACTTTAAAAATAGCTGTTCCTTTTCAAAGGCTTTGTTCGTTGTCTCCAATATTGAAAGTAGGCTTTGACAACAGATCTGCACTGGATGGGAAGATCTTGTTGGCTAGCTGCAGTCAAATGCTAAAAACCAATTTTTGACCATTCAGGGACGGTGCAGAAGCGATGCATATCTCCTCTGCACGGTACAAGCCTTCAAACCTAAAAACCAAAGGTTACGTGAAAACTGACGTGATAGATTTCTATTTCAACGTGTAATAGATTTCCAGAAGACATATGATAGGGAGTAAACAAATAGTGTAATGCAATGGATATTTATCACTCACGTACCCTCTGCCATTGGGATTGGATTGTAATCTTAACTCATTAACCTGTATCGAGTAGACAGCATAAACATTCAGCATTGATTGATGTAACTGTCACTGATAAACTTTTAGAAATCATTCCAAACAATAATAATGCTTTGATGTACGAAAAGATCCCGATTGCTACGTCAAGTATCATATCACATATCACAAGATACAAAGATTAACCAGACTGTGGCTGGCGACTGACTGCCGCGAAGTCGATATCGGCGAGTGCCTCAGTTAACAGGCATCGGTAGAATAATCATGGAANTGCCATCGGCGAGTGCCTCAGTTAACAGGCATCGGTGGAATAATCATGGAATAATCGTTAAAATAATCACAAACCTTACCTTTGTATGACGTCGCGCTTACTTCTTCTCATAGAAGCACCCTTTTTACGCAATCTCAGATTCAGTTAGCACGGCTGCAAGCCATTTCACCATGTATTTAAAGGGCTCGCGAAATCGAGGCTGTTAATCTATCACCACTAGTACACGCACGCCCTCTAGTTATTGTAGATTTTCCGAATAGCCCCATTATGTCGAGCCCTGCAGGCAATGAAAATAGTATTGAGGATAACACCGACTTTACTTACTAAGATCGGAATCTTTTACCTAAGCTCACTACAATACTGCAAAAAGTGCTCTTTTTTGACCGCCTCTTGACTTTCAGAGAGGATCAATACCTTGATGTACAGGGTGGTGAGGTCTGAAAGAGAAATTGAGTGAAAAATGAAAGTTGCAGTAAATTGTGGACGATGGCCCAGTGTTGCGACAAGACTCTGGAGTCAAAGGCACTCTGGGTCCCAACTGCAGTCTCTCTGGCGAATTATCAACTAAGCGAAAGTCCAGCCAACCTAAACATCAATGCAACAGAGTAACATACATGTACATGTACATGTACTCTCTAAATTTATAGACTAAATCAACCACATCGGCATTTTGTTAGTCTGAATGGAAATTAGGTTGCTTGTAGCATAATGCTGACCTAAAGACATGAGGTCAAACAGCTGTGCCTGTGGTGGCAACTTTAATGCAGAACATACATGTACGTGCAGAAATGAAGTCGTTGAATAGCGCCAACTAAACGGAACTCTCGTAAAGTTCGCGAGTTTCCGCGTTAGTTGCTATTGATGGTGCATTTCCTCGAACATGGCTTCCGTGCAGGCTGCCGTGTCGACGCAAGCGTCGGACTATGTCAATTATTTTCACATGGGCGGCGCAGCACTGAAAAAAGCGGGAGGCTAAAGCCAATTGGGGCCCCTTGTGGTGCATCGCCTATAGATCATGTGCAGCGTAGCACTGAAAAAAATGGGGGCTATTAGTAAGTGATGAATTGTGTTTGTCTCAAAAACTATTTGTAAGTAATGTATTTTGCAAATCTCACTAACTAGTAATAAGTGACGTATTGTGTTTGTCTCACAAACTATTAGTAATTGATGTATTGTGTTTGTCTCACAACCTATTAGTAAGTGATGTACTGTGTTTGTCTCACAAACTATTAGTAAGTGAAGTATTGTTTTTGCCTCACAAACTGCATGTATTACTAAGTGTAAAAACCGGACGATCTCCGCACAAATGAAGATTCAGAAGTTCAGGATAAATCAACGTTTCGTCTATAAGTTAGACATCATCAGGATATTTACATAGGACAACAAGTGCTGATGAACATACATCTCAGGTGACATCCATGAAATGAAGTGAGAGATACAGAGTAGTCAGTATGTTGGCACTTACTGTCCTATGTAAATATCCTGATGATGTCTACCGAATAGACGAAACGTTGAATTATCATGAACTTCTTCATTTGTGCGGCGATCGTACGGTTTTTATCTTACTGTGGCCAAGAACTGATTTATTACTAAGGGATGTATTGTGTTTGTCTAGCTCACAAACCATTAGTAATGAAGTATTGTGTTTTTGTCAGAAACTATTAGTAAGTTAAGTATTGTTTTTGTCTCACAAACTATTATTAAGTGATAAACTGTGTTTCTCTCACAAATCATTATTAATGAAGTATTGTGTTTTTCTCAAAAATATTTAGTGAGTGACGTATTGCCTTTGTTTGACAAACCATTAGTTAGTGATGTATTGTGTTTGTCTCACAGATTGACTTTTGTGTGCCCAAGCGTATGAATACACGGCGATAATTTCGCGTTCAAATAGCAACATAACGCGAAGTTGTCGTGAGGACTCGATTGGGACCTCAGGGGTCTCACGCTCCACCGGGCTAATTTGAAAAAAAAAAAATTGTAGCCTAATGTTTCAAATGCACAATCTTTTTATAAGAGCTAATGCTAACAACTGAATCCTTTCGTAATAATTCTTGGACAGCTGTCTTTTTCACCCATTAAGCTTGAAGAAGTCGGCTCAGAGATTCCTGTTGTCAAAAATGAGTATGGTGTCCAAGGTTTTAAAAATACAGGTATCGTACTAAAACCCCTTTTGCAGTAGGAAAAAGGTACCATTTGCAGTGTTTTTAACTTCCAGAGTGAAACCCGTTGTAGTCATGGGAAAAAGTTTGCTTTGGTAGGGATTTTTTCAAGCACCATTTTGAAGAGAAATTGTTTGAGAAAAATCACCCAGTTGAGTGTCGTTTCTTGTATAAACTTGTGGGAGTACCCCCGTGGAATGGTTTTAGGAGGGTACTCTGAAAGCCCAAGGATGGTGGAATGAACCCCATCCCTATACCTTACAATGTGTGTTGAACATCTTGGAAAGTACAAGCACGATTGTTATTTCAGAATGCGCTTATCAGATGCCTTCTAGCTCCAGATTTGCTTCGAATTAAATCCCTTAAAGTTGCTATAAATGCGTCTGATGTGAAAAAGAATAAATTTTCATCTGAACAACTTACCACTATATACAGGAATTGGAATGACTAAAAGAGGAAAATTTTCCAGGTGATCTATCATTTCACAAATAGGCTTGTGTGATAGAAATATTTTTGTGTTGTAAAATTNGCTATAAATGCGTCTGATGTGAAAAAGAATAAATTTTGATCTGAACAACTTACCACTATATACAGGAATTGGAATGGCTATAAGAGAAAAATTTTCCAGGTGATCTATCATTTCACAAATAGGCTTGTGTGATAGAAATATTTTTGTGTTGTAAAATTTAACTGAGATAAATGTTTTTGCATGAATCAAGTTAGCCAAAAAATGATGATAAAAAAGAAGCTGGAAATCGAATAAGAGGAAATAAAAACAAAAAAGGAAAATGTATGTATCCCTGTCTCAACTTGTTCCTTAGTGGACTTGGAAGAATTCAAACTTTGTTATTGCTCAAAGCCATAGTTATTGCACCACGTCTTCAGCAATAACAAACTATCAATTCAACCAAAGCCAATATACCACATGCGATCTCAGTAAGGAACAGTACGAGTTCAAGAGTCTAATCACGAGCGCACACATGAAGAGTGACATCAGACACTAGTATCCAAATCCAATGCCAATCTTCATGTGAGTGCGTGTGATTTCTGCTACAAATTTGGCCAAAAACAACATTGTTTGTACCAGACCAATCCTATATTGTTACATGACGATTCTAAAAAGAGGTTGGGTTAATAGCAGCTAGAAAAATGGTACAATTTGTGGATAAGGCGCTTCAAAAGGGTTCATTTTTTCAACACAGTTTAGTACAGATGTTTTATTATTCTCCACGTAGCATTTAAATGCTTTTTGGGCTAAACAGATTCCAGCCCAGTCTTGTATGGATTGATTTAAAACCCTGAAAAGGGATTATGCGATCATGTTTTGGGAATACACCTCTAGAGTGAAACTTTCAATCCAAATCAAACCTGAAATTGTTTTTGTCACTTCTAGTCTGGACACTTTCTTGGGAGATCAAGATAGTACTTAATGACCACTAGATTTGAGCTAAAATTTGAGTAAAAACTCAAGATTTCTAGCAAAACCTCTTACTCGAACTCTTAACTCTAATGCTGGGATCATTAATTGCCATCAATAAGCACATAGAATAAAAGAAACTTATCTCAAGTTCAAACAAAACTAGAATAGAAAATAACAAAATAATTCTGAGTAAAAAGTTGGAACCCAGGGCCTAGATGTTAATTTCATAATGGTTTATGCTTTCACAAAGCAGGGAATGTGCAACTTGAATGGCAGTCGTGTCTTTAGTAACCTATTCCCATAGCAACACTGGTGTAGTCAGAATTATTCAAGAGGTTGCTAAACTTGAAATTGTTGGCAACCAATGACTGTAACGTGAGGCAACTTGGAAGCACTGCATGAACAGGGGACAGGGACAGGGAAGCTAGGCAAGAACAAAACTGAAACGAGTTTCTATCAGGGGAAGGGTTTGCAATGACGAGGGGATAGCCCTGTTGTGCGCCCACGGCTATGTTAATACCCAGACTTAGTACTCAAGTTTATCGCTTAACTAAACCATATTTCTATTCAATACATCAACCAAATAAAGTTCCCAATGGTTAGATAAATTTCTTGGCATGTTGTGTGTTTTGTAGCTTATGGGTATACTATTTCTAGGAACACATTAATGATGTCAACATGAGGGTGTTTGTCAGTGCGAATGTTCTGAAGCATTTCACACTGCCCAACTCTTGCCACGAGGAGGCCCCCTCAGTAAGAGTCAAATTCATAATTTTGAAAAACTGTTCGGAAAGACCGAAATGTTGACTAAAATCACTGCTGTATTATGTAGATCANTCCAAGAATACATATGGAAAAGTGCGCTGTAGCAGACCCCAACCAACCTCGAGGGTCTGTGTAGGAGACTAGCCGTCCAATAGGATTTCGCTAGGTGAACGTCTCCCTCTCTACGGTCTCTGATGTCAACCAACTAACCAGATGACTCTAATTTTGGATAGCTTTAATATTTGACCACCAGATGGGGCAGCTATTGGATGTTGAATGTCAACCAGCTAACCAGGCGTGCGTTCAGTAGACGCTAGGACCTACGCTAGGACCTAGCTAAAACCTAGTCAAAGTCACGTGTTCTAATTTAAAATACCCGGCAATATCTCACGTAATTTCGCGAAGTCTTGCTTTTTAGCGAGGTCCTAGCGTTACTGAACGGGAGGCAGCCATCTGTTTCTTCATCTTTGGATAGCTTGACTATTTGACCACCAGGTGGGGCAGCTATTGGATGTTGGATGTCAACCTGTTGTGCGTGAACATGGAATCGTGAGTGAACTTGGAATAAATTTCTATTCCAAGTTCACGCAAGTGATTTTGAGATTAAGCAAGCGTTTGCGACATCTAGTGTGCAGCTGTTAAGTAAAATTTCGCCGTCAGTCGAACGGTGGACATGAATTCGTTTGTCGTGAGATATTGTTTCTGTTTTAATTATTTTTATTGCCCATTCTGTATGTTATTCTGGTCTTGGTAATTGTTTCCAAAGGGGGCTTGACTGGGATGATTGGGTGGGTGACCGAGGGGCTGAAATGACTGGCAACCTGGGACTTTTGCAATAAAAAGGATTAGGCCTAAGAGCTAGGATGCAAGGAATGACTAGTACTCTACCGTACCAAGAGGGGTTTTGCATTGAACAGTTTGTCATGCCCCTTTGTACCTGCCACGGAAAAGGGAATACATTCATAACAAAACAATGGAGTCGATAACATGAACAATTTTCTTTTTATATAAATGTTCAAGATGGAATCAGAAAAATGCCGATTCTGTCACCGGTTTTCTTAGTAACCCTTTTCATTTTAATCAATGTTTGAATTTTTCATGAAATTACTGAAAGTATCTGTTTTAGCTAGCCCTCCCATGCCAAAGTAGATCAGTCAAAAGACAACCCCTAAAAGCCTGATGGGGAAAAGTGCATAAAGTACAAGATCTGAAAGTTTTTATTGGAGTCCTATCAGCTATTTGCAAGATGTTTTCAGCTTTACCAAGTTTAGACATTTGTCTAGGATCTCCCATAACCTTATGCTTGAACACTTTTCTTTTACTGCTCAGTGAATGATATCGTATAACTGTTGGTCTTCACATACGCCATATGTTAATCACATCAGGTGTTGGCTAACAGGTTAGCAGAAAGTCCTGGTTCCAAACCTTGATGGGGACAGAGAGCATTTTAGATGTAACTATGTGTCACCTGATGTCAACAAAATATCGAGTGTGAAAAGATTAATTCTTGCTTATTATTCTTAAAGTTTTATCATTTTTTCCTTTGAATTAACGTTAGGGCAGACTCTAGTCAAAAATGGAATCTGTTATTGTGAGGAAATCACCTTTTTTAAGTTTGCCTCTGTATGTTAGGAGTTCGTTGACATACTTTCATGACATTTGACAAATAGTTGTGTTTTACAGAGATGACGCCACTTTCTCAATTCGGGTGGGTTTACCAAATTATGCACCATTTAATGACCATTTTTATGATTCCAAAAACACTACTGGAATAGCGTTGCAGTCGTGGATGCAGTAGCTCTTGTATACAGAAGGCAAGCATCGAAAATTTTTACACCATTTGAGCATTTATTGCAGAACTGCATTTGTCAAAGGTTATGATAAGTGTGTAGGGAGATGGATTGTTTTTCAAATGAGGACCATTCATTACACAGCACACATTCCATGTAGTCCGCTCAGTGTTGTCATCGAAAAATTATTGTTGATTACTGCAGCAAAATATTTGTGCAAGTCGGAATGTTGAGATGTTGCAATTTAAAGGTACATATACCAAAAGATTTCAAAAGAAATTAAACAGAATTCAACAAAAGTCTCCAAGACTGCCAAATTTGTCTAAACTTCTTACCAGAATTATTTTTGTCAGTTTACGTAGTCGAACTTCTTGTCAGATTTGAATGTCGACATTGTGCCTAGTCCTTAATTTTTTGTTTGTGAATGGTCTTGCGCAATAAGTTGTTTTTGTTGAGATTTAGCTAGAATTGGATTGGATTCTATTGGAAAAGAAATAAATATTTTATTAGCCTTGTCAAATTACGACATTGTGTAGTTTAGTTTGAAAAATACTGTATGCTAGCCTTTGTGCCTTTACACAGTAGTATGTTTTATGTTGTACTGTAATTTGGTGGTATGTTGGAAAAAATAAAAACTTAGACCTGCCCATGCAGATATTGTTAAAGCAAAGTCACATTCTTAAAACTATCCACCATTTTCGTTGTAACATACATCATATCCGGAGATTCCGTCCACCTGCACTAACATGGAGAATATGTTTTCTGTGACCCCCTGAGCTTTCCAAAAAGAATTGGCCCAACTCCAGGATTTCATTTTTGTCTATGAAAGTGTGTCATTAAAGGTATCAAAGTCTTTATAAAATTAAAAATGTGAAACCCCATACTGTTTTAAGTACTGGTTAAATTTGGAATTATGTAGAAGACGACTGCTAATGTGTTAGAGTAGTCTAAAGAACAGGGATTGCGTTTACAGTTTATTGCAATCTGCGAGAAAAAGTTTGCTTCACCACTTTTTGTAAAATGAAAAGACATTGATTCCAATTTTGCTTATTAAAGGCAACAGTATTTTGTTATGAATTAATTTAGCATACAGCTTTGTACCAAGGCAAGGGCAACGGATGGTATCCTATGTCCGCCCTCTTAGACGACACCTTTTTCGCAGAGTTTGAACAACTAGGTGCCATATAAAAGGCATGCAGAACTTTTTACTACACTAGCAAACAGTAAATAATAAAAATCGGTGATACAATGATAAAACGCGATGTAAACTCTATCCACTCAATGCCCCAATGGAGCAGAAATATGTGATAAGCAGTCGAAGCCCTATCAACCACTGACATATCAGCCAATCAGAGATTGCTGTCAGCATTAGTGTTTTTACGATAAAATGTGAATCAGCTTTTGTTTGGAGCGCAACTCCGGCAAATGTGAGTTTTTGTATGTTAGAACCGGTTTACTTCTGCATTATTTTTACTGCAGTCATCTTTTAAACTTGGCATTGGGTAAAAATTAATCGCCTATAATTTACAGGGACAGAAAAAAATGCTCATAATGTTTTGTAATCTTTCAGAGAATGCTTACTTCACAACATAGGGATTGTAATGGGAAAATAGAATGGCCTAATTAAACGTAGAATTCGGAAGAAAATAATTGTTAACGTGTTCAATAAAGTCTCAAGATAAGAAAAAAGTTGTGCTTACAGCATATTGTAACCAGCCAGAGAATGTTTGGTTCACCGTGTGACTTTGTTAAGCTAACATACAATCATTCCAAGTTTAAGCAAGGGCGTGGCTTGCTTAAACTTGGAATTTGGTAGAAAACAATTGCGAAAACATTCAGAGGTGTTCCAAACGTAATAGAAAATGCATATATGACATACTGTAACCGGTCAGAGAATATTTGCTACACCACACGATTTTTTGTAAAGAAGAAATTGAATTATTCCAAGTTAAAGAAAGCCGAGGGCGTGCAACCAGGTATTGCAACCAGATAAAGAATGTTTGGTTAACCACGTGATTTTTTGTAAGGCAGAAACTGAATTATTCCAAGTTTAAGCGAGCCACGCCCTTGCTTAAACTTGGAATTGGGTAGAAAAAAACTGCGAATGCGAGCAGAAGTGTTCCAAAATTAATAGAAAATGCATTTAAAATGTCTTGCAACCAATTACCGAATGTTTGGTTCACCATATGTTTTTTGTAAAGCAGAAATTGAGTTATTCCAAGTTTAAGCGAGCCACGCCCTTGCTTAAACTTGGAATTGGGTAGAAAACAACTGCGAATGCATTCATACATGTAGGTGTTTCGAATGTAATAGAAAATGCATTTACATTGTATTGATATCAGTAAGAGAAGGTTTGGTTCACATCGCGAACTTTTTAAAGAAGAAATTGAATTATTCCAAGTTTAAGCAACCAGTGTGGCTTGCTTAAACTTTGAATTAGGTAGAAAAAACAGCGAATGCGCTCAGAAGTGCTCTAAAGGTAAAAGAAAAAATCATTTAAAATGTATTGCAACCAGTTAGAAAATGTTTGGTTCACCGCGTGAGGTTTTGTAAAGCAGAAATTGAATTATTCCAAGTTAAAGCAAGGGCGTATCTTGCTTAAACTTGGAATTGACGGGGTAGAAAAAACTCGGCCAGACGTCATCCGAAATAAATAGAAAATGCATATAAAGTGTATTCCAACCAGTTAGTGAATGTTTAATTCACCTCCTGATCAAACATCAACCAGGCACTAATTTCAAACATCAAGCTTTATTTTTATATTGGAATAGGATACAACACAGAAATAATACGACTCAAATGGCCACCATAGCCGTAGGGCTATGACCTTGAATGCCCGGTATATTACTGAGGGAAGATGTAATCACAATACAGTCCTTAAGTGATTTTTTATTCCAGTCCCTCGGTACTAACCAGTATTCATGACCAGGCCACGGGAGCTTTATTTCGATTTTTTAGAAATCTTTTCTCTCCGTAGCCTACTGGTTCAGTAACGATTTCAGTCCAATCGCCTTGTTCTGTGATTGTGTGCCGGGCAGCCGCTTAATTCCAAGTTCACGCAAGATTCCAAGTTCACGTACGGGGTTTGGCAGTTTACTTAATCTCAAGGTCACTTGCGTGATCTAGGAATTCCAAGTTCACGCAACAGTCACTTCCGCTTATTCTTGAGATTAATCAGGATTCCAAGTTCACGTAGGCCTACAACATACCAACTAACCAGCTATCAATATCCCTTGGGATAACTTTAATATTTGACCAACAGGTGGGGCATCCAACTAACAAACTATTTGTAGGAATGGTTTTAGAATTTGACCACAAGGTGTCGCATTACCAGCAATACGTAAACTAGGTCATCCGCCAGGTTCTCTGCATAAACTAGGTCATCGCTTATGGACCAGCTAGCACTTCACACTCCGCGTGTCTACTTGAGAGAAGCACCAGGAAGGTTGTTCTACATTTTGTAGCCCAAAATTACCAAAGTTCAAATATATTACGTTCAAAAGGAAAGACAAAACATATTACTACAGATGTCTGGCCAATACCAACAGTCACCACTCGTAAGCAAGTCAAAGCCGGCTGTCCTTTTTACTCGTTGCCTTATCTCGCACTACCTCAATCGACTAGTTTTTCGCAATGCAACAATACAATTCTCATAAATTCAACTTGTAATGACTCCTTTCAATTTTAAACCATGCCCGAAGTACTCGGACACAAATTATTATTACAGTACAGCCACTGAATTTTTAGACTTCGTCCGGGCTACCTCACGCCTGGCCAGGGAGCGCAACCGGAACGCAGGCGTGACACTGAGAAATCAGTCACGGTCGCCTCACGCCTACTCTCCGGGTAGTCCTCGCGCTTACCTCCGGTTTAGTTCACGCTTTCCTCAGGCTTACGTACTTCACGCCTTCGCTACCTGTGGTAACCATGGTAGGGCACCGGGCTAATCAGTAAAAATACATGTAACGTCTTGATCGCCTGCCGTTTCGGACAAGTTGCAGACATTATAATATATTATAGAGTATCTTTGCAAGCAGTCATCTATTACACTTGGGTTCCGACTAACTTTGTAATTCCACGTGTTGTTCATACAAACGTCTTCCTTCAGCTCATCTTAATTGTGTTACGGTTACATGTACATTTTCTATTTACGACCCTGAGTCCCATCAACGACATACATGTACAGTAACCACGGTTAGTAAATACGAATATACGCGACCCTGTGTCCACAGTCGTCTGATGGCTGTGGACTCCTTGAAACTTGTCACAGCTGGATACAGTTAATTTGTCCTAAAAATAGCCTACGCATCTTGTGAAGTATTGGGTCACTCCGTAAATATTTGCACCGCACTGGCGTACAGAAAGTTTCAATAGGCCGCCATTCTGACATACCCATCCCTTACTGCAAGCAAATGTTTTGACTAAAAAGTCCTCAATCCGTAGTGCAGTTTAATTATTTGTAGCCCCCTCCCCGTAGTACATGCGTTTCGACTGCGTTCACGGTATCCCCGGGGTACTTCTTCACTAAAATAATAATAGCAGTGACCTGTTTGACTCGTCAAATGCATGGGCACGATCAGTTTTCTCCGCATGAAGCCGGAACTTGGGATCAATGTGCTCAGAATTGACATGCTATGCTCCTTCATATCGTGAAGGCATGTACACGCGTGTTAAGATTCTTTATTAGTTTATATAAAAAACAAATATTTATATATAAGTGAAAAGTAGAGTCCACAGGTTTGTTTCCTGAAGTGACTTAAGATTTGAGAAGGAAATTTTGGTCTTTTGCTGAACGTGACGATTTAAAAAAAAACTAAACCTCACATGAGCAAAAGTCTATGAGAATACACACATCACTGCTAGTTACTGATATAATTTTAAAAAATTACTTTTTCATCTGCGATGCAGGTAAACTCACGCCTGGCTCAGGGCTGGCTCGCGCTTCGTTTACGCCTAACTCACGGTAAGCTCCGGGTATAGTCACGCTTAGGCTCACGCCAGCTGTCACGGTTGATTCACGTCTCACTCTCCGTTCTGTCTCCGGTTATGGTCACGGGTGGCTAGACCGGAGAGACACCGGACAGAGTCTAATAATTCAGTGGCTATACTGTAGGTACAAAGACATTTTTTCTCTGAAGTGGATCGTAAACAGCTCAGGCGAGTTTTCCTGTTATAGCTACTTTAGTTTCCGAAACCAAAGTAGCTATGTCACTGGCAGTCGGTGCCTATATATTAGCTCTCATAGACCGGTAAAGGGCCAATCTCTGCTGTACGCACTACTAAGAACACTGGAATCAAAGTGTTATATATAAAGCAAACGTGTATTAGTATACTGGTGTGAATATTATCAGGGATTTAACCAAAAACTTCGAATTAACTAGACCCACTGATGATAGTCTATGATAAAATAAACTGATATCAAAAGGTCCAAATTGGCAATTTTCGGCCACCCCATGTTAAATACAAATTTTGTCTAATTTTATTCAAACTCCTACATTTCAATCTTGATTATACGGACATCTGTTGGGTCTATCGGCAACTAACCGTACATGAAAAGCTTGGTCGAAAATTATCGTTTTCTCACATGTACTTTCGGGTTTTCATCGGCGATTCCACTGATCGAAGCGACAAAATAAGCCGAAACTTTGGCAATACCATGTTAAACATAATTTCTTTTCCCAATTTTGATGAAACTTGGCCACGTTTTTAATAAAATACTTATCTATGTTATGTGCTATCGGCAAATGTGATTGGTTAATAAATAATACCCCCACGCTGTGTTTTCGGCGAATCCCATGTATCCTGGAGGGGGCTGACTGAGTGATTTTCGCGCATGCGCAGTTCAAGGTTTCAATATTGCTGGTGCGACAGTAGTAACGTGTACACCAAACTAGTTGGTTGATATCCATGCAAGATTTTGACATGTATGTGCGTCGCCGGGATTCAAGTACAGCGTCTATATCGTCAACTAAACCCCTCAAGGGGACTCTGGCCTTTTGCCACGCATATTCTGCTTGCAGAAAGTTCGTAAAATTCAGGCCGAGTGATAAAACGTAAGTTATATTGTTCTTCCAGTTATCAAAACTGGTGATAGTTTCACTTTTAGTCAAGCACCACTGCCTCAGTGGCTCTATTGCTACTGCCACCTCGCCAGTAATGATAAAAGAGACTAGGCTTATGTGAACGTCTGTATTGCGTCGAACAGCAACCCGAAGAGAAGAAACCAAATCATACGTACCAATATAGCACACAAATAATGGCGCTTGGATCAGAAATATCCATTAATCTTAGAAATCCACAAATAGTGGGATAGGTCTAATATATTCTAGGTAACAATCTAATTTCCATATCATCATAAAATGGGCACATAAAAATAAGGTGATATTCATCCTCGATAAAATTATAACCTATGTTCTGGTTACATAAAGAGCGTATTCGGAGGTCTTTATCGATTGATAAGTGTAGGCCTACATCGACCCTCAGTCTGTGGTTTGAACAACGGAATCTTGCAAAGGAACTGATAAAGCAGCGTTATAACTTGAATGAAATCTATGTTTCAAGATTAAACGACGTTTTGAAAAGTGAATATGTAAACAATTTTAAATTATTTTGCACGCCTACGTTCCATTCTTGCTAAAAGCAGTCCTTGACACTTCATTCGAAAGTATTTAGAATAATTCTTCGCATCAGACGCCTTGTTCAAACCAAACAAATCCGAAATCATTTATATTCAACAACATCCTAACAGAAGTGACCCGTGATCTTTCCAACTCATCTAATTTTACAAGCATATTGTAGACTAGTTTGGGGTTGCGTGAAGCCTATCTTTAAACAACATTTGACCAACTTTAAAAACAGCTTAACAAAAAGTGGATATCTCTCAAGTTCACCTAATACGGCGCTATTGCTACAACTTCTACCGACACCTATGCTTTTACAGAATTTGATATGTACATCCTCAATATAACGATACTCTCTGAAACCCCACACTTCAGCACCACAACTGAGGATTGGGAAAACCGTTTTGTCAAAAACGTTAGAAACAACTGGTGGCGCAAGGTTATCGCGCTTGCGTTTGAACTTTTTAATCGTTACTTATGCTTTATTACCTTGATAAGACAATGCCTCTGTGACTTTTGACCAAGTAAGCTTCGGAGTAAAACATACCCCAAGATATTTGTAAAATGATGACACTGTAATTTCTTCATCAAGGTACCATTTTTCATAGTTACAAAGAGGTCCACCTCGTCTAAAAACGACAACTTTCGTCTTTGACAAATTTACATTCATTCCCCAATCTAGACAATATTTATGTAAAACGTTTATGTGGTACTGAAGTTTAATGGCTGTCTCAGCACAGTCAACTATATCATCTGCATACATCAAGACACTTATCTTAGGAACATCATTGACTAATAAATATTCCACCAACATTTTGCTTAGTGAGGTAATCAACAAACTCATCAAGGTACATGACAAAAAGAAATGGACTCAACATACATCCTTGACGCGTTCCGGTGACGTTATTAAAAAATCCAGTTAAGCCCTCATCTTTTCTAACAAAAGCTCTCAACTTACTGTAGGCCTACATATTTTTCAAAATTCTCAGAATGCTCCCGTGTACATCAACTTTTTGTAACCAGTACCAGAGAATTTTATGTAGAATATTGTCAAATGCGCGATAAAAATCAACAAAAAGGGCATACATCTGTTTATACGTTCGTATTGCATTGTTCGATGGAGCACAACAATAAACAGTTTCCGGTTCTTGACAGAATGGTGGTCAGTCCCATTTAAGTAAGTGGTTGAACATATCAGACAACACTGTCGCGTCAACTGCATGGACACACGTAATATTTACAACATTTATGTGTTTTTTAAAATATCTCTGCCATTGCTCTTGAAACAAGAAGAGTATGCCTTAGTGCCATCTGGCGGAATATATACACAGCACAAAATAATATTGTTCACAGTGATGAATAAAGTATTATCCAACAGCAAAGTAACACCAAACTCAAAATTATCAAAAATACGAGTTAAACACTTGGTGGAGAACTAGACTTAAAATCTAAAAATCCCTAAATTAAGCCCAGGTTCCGTATCATGCACCCCTGCTCGCTCTTTAAAGAACGCTGTGACACCTGAAGATGTTGGGAGAAATGACCAACTAAAACGTGGTGCCAATGTAAATAGGCGACAGCTTGGTGTAAATAGACCACTAGATTTTGGAAATGATGATAATGAATAAAGATCGGACATGTCAACATGGAGAGTTTTCACGATACGTCACTCAATCCATGTATATGTAATGGTATTTAACTGTAAAACAAGTCATTTAATATTGAAAATTACACACGATTTGAGAAAAAAGGAATTCGCGAACGGAAAGAGCTATTACTTTAACTACACAGAAAAATATCAATGTAAAACTAGAATGCAATTGCGTATGCGCACTTACAACTCTGTGCGTGGTGTACGCACGTGCAGAGTAAAGTGTAGGCGAATTACATTGCACAGAAGTTGCACCCTTTGGGTGAAAGAGGTAGATGTCCGTTTTAAGTATGAAAGAGCAAGAGTGCAAAGTTAGAATATCAACAGAAAACTGCACTTAATGACCCTACAGTTGCACCTAATGATTTCAAATTTGTGACTAAATTTCCTATATGAATGAAAATGATATACGTGATTATGTAAGATCTAGCTCAAAAATCACTTTAATTTGCACTTACTGACCTTTCACCCAGAATTTCGGTTCAATTGATCAGATCGAAATTTCATGTAAGTTGTGCGTGCTCTTATATGGCATCAAGCTGTTCACAAAATTTGAAGAAGCAATCTCAAAAATCACAAAGGAGAAGCACTTCAACTAAATATACTGGTTGACCCCTGTTGGGTCCTATGGTGCATTTTGGGTCATACTCGTATTATCAATAGTGTTTGATTGGCATTTGGTTGAACCACCATGAATATGAACGCTCTCTGTAATACAACATCAAGGTAGGAGCTGATTGAAAAAATCTGAAATTTAAGATATAAAAGCACTTAGTGACCCCAAAGTTGCACCTAATGACTCCAAAGTTTGTGGTTCAAGTTCATTTGTGAATAGATATAATATGCATGATTATGAAAGGTCTAGCTCAAAAATCACTTTTGCACTGGATGACCTTTGACCCGGAAACTCGGTACCTTTGATCCGATTTAAATTCCACGTAAATTTCGGATTCAGATCTGTAGTGCCTGCTTGTTATCAAAATTTGGAGAGTCTATCTAAAAAACTGTAGAAGAAGCAATTTGATGGAATGCATCCCTTGACCCATTTTGGGTCAATCCGGTGCATTTTTAGTCAAATTCATGTGATCAATAGAATTTGATTGGCAATTGGTTGAACTACCATGAATATAAATACTCTCCCTACTGCATCATTCAAGTTCAAGCCGATTGAAAAAGTCTTAAATTAAACAGAAAAATGCACTTAATGACCCCAACGTTTGTGACTGAACTTCCTTTATGAATGGTAATCATATGCATGATTATGAAAGGTCTAGCTCAAAAACCACATTTGCACCAAATGACCTTTGACCCAGAAACTCAGTTCCCTTCGTCCGATTGGAATTCCAAGTAAATTTCGGATGCAGATCTCTAGTGTCTACTTGTTACCAAAATTCGAAGAGTCTATCTAAAAACCTGTAGAAGAAGCATTTTGTAAAAATGCACTTCTTGACCCATTTCGGGTCAATCCGGTGCATTTTGGGTCAAACCATTATAATCAGAAAAAACCCAATGATGAACCTATGAACCACAGTGAATATGAATGTTGTTAGCGAATCGAAGTAAAAGTACTAACAATCTGAAACGGAAGGAAGAAGAATAAAAATAATAATAATAAGAACTAGAAAGATTATTGTCACGGCGTGACAATAATGGACTCTGCGCGTGCGCATTACTGGAATTGTTTTGGGAAGCTATTGACAGCAACCCGTTTACCAATATGAAAAGGAATTCTTTAAAATTGTAGGAGAAATTACATGTTAATATTTTGATGACCTTTCCACTAATTGACCTCTTCCGGTGCATTATGAACCCCGATCAACGAATAATTGTAAACTCGATTTAAAGTGTGGTTAATGCTAAGAATCACAGATGTTTTACTTTAAGCACTTCACAATACAAGATGAATGAATTGGTCAAACTTTCAGAAGAAAAATGCACCTAGTGACCCCTTGGGTGCACCAAATGACCTGAAAATTTAGAATTCAAACTCAATCGTATTTAGTAAACACATATGTAATATTGAAGTCTCTAGCTCAAAATTTTAGTTTGCACTCAATGACCTTTGACCTATTTTTTCTGATTGGTTAGGCCTATTGCGTAGTAAAGTAGGGTATTCAATTGGCATGTTGACTTACACCAGTGTGCTGAAATTGAAAAGAATTCCTTAAAAAACGTAAGAGATATAACATTTTGAACGTTACATGACCTTTGCACTAATTGACCCTATCTGGTGCATTATAAGCGTCTTTAGGAGAATTATTGCAAAGCCCATAAAAATGTATTTAATGCTGAGAATCACAGTTGTCTAACACTTGACACATCAGAATACTTGCTGATTGAAAAGGTCAAATTTTCGGAAGAAAAAAGCACCTAATGACCCCATGTTTGCACTAAATGACCTGAAACTTTGGATTCCAAATTGAATTACCTGTGCCAATCAGACCTGTCAATTTGAAATGTCTAGCTCAAAATTTTAGTTTGCACCTAATGACCTTTGACCTATTTCACCTGATTGGATGACCCGATTATTTAGAAAAGTAATTTTTTAAATCGCCTTATTGACTTATACCTGTGCACCGAATTTGAAAAGAATAGCTTTAAAAATGAAGGAGTAGCATTTTGAAAATCACATGACCTTTGCACCAAATGACCTCTTCCGGTGCAATATGGAATATGATTATAACGAATCAAAATTCATGTACTGCCAAAAATCACATGCAGAATTTAAAGAACATACCTACACCCATTTTGGAGTTATTAAGCCTCAAAGTTGTTCGTAAGAAGAATAAGAAGAATAAAATTGAAGAAAACCCAGGAACAACAGTGCGCGTGTAAGCGCAGAGTAATAAGAAGATAAAATACGTAGAAGAGTAAAACTCTGCGCTTGCACGCGCAGAGTAATAATTTGGAGTTTGAGATTGAGCTTGGACATTTGAACCTAGGCACTGTCTCTATTTCATGAGAAGTGAGTTGATCAGTTTTCATGAAACATGTCCCAAATCTAGATTTCGCATTACAAGCATAATTTCTTTCCAGGTACATCCCTATCGTTTGAGACTGCAACTTTGAGTAAAGAGCATCGAGGTTATCCTGTTCATACTGAATCACCGACAATCATGGTTACAGATGTAAGATGTATCTTTCTCGTATTATCGGCTTCCGTCGTAACAACTACGATATACGTCATCATAAGAGGTGAAGTAGACCTACCGGGAATATACTCGATTGTTGGCAGTAAGTTTAACATAGATTTATGATTACAAACTGAGGAATCTGTTCAGGAAACAGTTCATGACAATAGAAAAAAGCTACTCGACCCTCATTGCAAAATATAGACGTCTACCTGATTAAAACTAATGGATTCTATCAAAACCAGTGTTTTTATAAGTTAATTTAGCTTAAAATTCAAAACTAAGCAAGCAATCAAAAATCCCAACATCGTTTTGGATATCAATTATGAAATGTTCAAATGCAAATGGTTTGATTAAGCTCATTAATCTACGGGTCGTTCTCTCATGAATGTGCATTTCAAAAATGTACACACAAAATAACAGTGGCAGAAAAGATGTAAGGAATGGGGGGG
>NMRA01000210.1:189563-223726 GCA_002633005.1 Phoronis australis
CAAAACGTGATGCAGCCTGAACCTAAAAGTTTTGCTACAAGATTTAATAGACGACAAACAAAAACCTGCTGACCCTACGGCATAAAATTACCCCCAAATATAAAGAAGTACTTAGCACAGAGCCGGTGAGGTATGGAAAATAGAGAACACCTAAGGCCCAAGAATTCTGCGCCTGGGGAACATTGGGCATGAGAAACAACGGTAAGCTACCTGGGAAAATTGAGAGATGGGAATGGCGTATTCGAGTGATAATTAGAGAACGGGGTTTCAGTAAACTAGACTCATAGGTATATGACGACAACGTGATTCGACCTCTGCTGCACCCTCCAAGTGTGCGTGTTAGTTAGTCTCTACAGGAGGCTTTTTGAAGGAAGAGAGTTTCCGTTTAGAAAACTGGTTGATGGATTTCAATGAAGCTTGACACAGGGGTTTGCAGCAGTGTGCCAGGACCAGTCAATTTTCGGTCAAGTCTACCACTGGTCTACATCTTAGTGACTATTTTGTCTGGATGCCCTATTGTTCAGTTATCTGTCAGTATCTCAAAAAACGATGGTCGTATCATAATAAATATAGTTCATCACTAGGGCAGTGTAATGCCACTTTTCAATCTGCCCTCGCTCCCAGACGAGTGTGTTTAGGGAAGAACACTGCCAGATATCTAGAGAACTGATTCACAGATTTCAATGAGACTTATAGGAGAATGCCACCCCAAAACAACCTATTCTGTATCAATTTAGATCGAGTAGTTCTACTCGATAACGACAGGCTCGGTTGCGTTACCTGACACCTGACGACAGACGGAGGTGTTGAAATTATTCAGTGACGTAATTGGTTTCACACGCAGTCTGTTCAGCAGTTCACAACACGGGTATGTGGTGTCAGCTTATCGCTTGAATTCATCGTTTAACACCAATTAATCATCAAACTTCGATGTAAAACCCTTAAAAATAAACCGAGTTCTTATAAACACGTGTTGTATTATTTAGCTGTCACGGATTTACTGGTATTTGGACACATCGTAGCCTACAAAGTTCGGCAGGCCAATTTACCAAGGTCCGTAGCAGGAGTTTGGAGTCTGTTCGGAGATAAATTCGAAGTATTCCTCCTTGAAATACAGACAGGAGAACCTAGATCTGTGTTGTTTATACTCGTGATTTTTTGAGTTCTAAACACACAAAACGTTTGTTATCCCGGCCAGTGGCTCGGAACCCGATCAGGCTCGTCGCTGACTCGTTATCCCAGCCAGTGGCTCGGAACCCGATAAGGCCCGTCGCTGCCGCCGGGACTGGCACGAACATAAACCAGCTTGAGTTGGAAACTAAACCTCCAGTCACGAAAAGACTATAATAGTGAGCCAAAGAAATAACGTGCACGTAATTATTGATGTGAATTAGCCACGAAACTGAAAATCTACTTACTTGTAGGGGGTCGCGAAGTCGGGTTCCCCTTCCACACACCGTCAGGGCAAAGGTTGTACAGTAACAATGATTTGAATAATATATTTGTATTTCTAAATAAAGATTCCCCTAACATGTGACCATAGCATATAAAATCGAGTAATCAATTGCTTCACAACAGCTTTCTCTCAGCAAACACTGAATTAGCATGCGCTCACACGGCCCCGGTGCCCGGTCAATTACCTTTGTAGTAGGCATCAAAAGCCGGTAAGGCAGTGGTTTATTCATCGCACTCACGAGCACTCCAAGGCATTACAAAGTGTATCTAATGAGACACACTTTGTTTTAGTTTCATATAAGCATTGGTTAGGATGATAATAATTCATTTTGAAACAGAACGCAGAATAATAAACGTCTACATGGCAACTCGCCCGGCGCCAATTCCGACTGTCAAGAGCTCATCCGACGAAGACTTCACGGGTCCCATCGTTAGGTTTCACAGGCTATCAGTTCGAACCGGAATACACTGATCAAGAAATACTACAGAGGCGCCGTGAACATACAATGTACACAAGCAACGGAACGTATGGATAGTTCTTTGGTAAGCCGGAATTCGTCAGAGAAATCGCTGTCGACATGCCGGCCACAGACACTGAGAAGTTTCACGGCCTCATACTTGCTATTTAGAGCGTACCTTTCATTCTTCACTACCGCAAGCCACTTCCTAAGCATTTTATTTCGGGCTCTCGAGGAAGTCGAAAAAACAATATGCCCTCTTTCTTCGCAGCTTCATAGTTTGGACAAGCGGGAACGATGCACCGCAATATAGCGGCATTCATTCTGCAGACGAACCACTGACGTCGCTGCCTCGTTTCTCACCTTCCTCACAGGTTAACGTGACACCTCTCGACAAGGTGCGGTCGACCGTATAAGAGGCGATGTGGATATAGACCGATTAGGACGATAAAAAAGACTAATCAAATTGGATGGCATTCTCCTTTAACACAAGTATTAAACACATATGATAACAATGCTCCGACAGAAGTCAATTTTTGCGAGAATTTGACCTCTGTAGCACCCCCATTGGCCATTTATGCTTTGAAAGGAACTTTTTATACATTTTTACCTCAAGAAAGTTTCGAAAGATATCTAGAAAAGCAATTTATATATTTCATCAAATTTAAACACAGACGTGCAACCGCAATGCGCTGAAACCAGTCGACTTTCGAGCGGACGTGACTACTGTAGAATCCCTAATTTACATGTATTGATTAGCCATTCTTCCGTTCTGTTTTCATATAGCTTTGCAATGAAGTCATTCTTCTGAAACAAACTTAAGGTTATTTCTCATTCCAGAAACCATTTATCAGCAAAAAGTGAAGTCGTCCGTGAAACCTAGACGACAACCAAAGCCGCCAGTGATTCTGTTCTGGACAAATTTTTTTTCGGATACTGAGTGGAACATAGGCGTGGGAAAGAACAAATATCTGCCAGAGTGCAACGTGACATGTGAAATTACAAATGAGAAATCTCGTTTTAACGGAAGCAAGGCAATTATAATACACCCAAGAAATCCGGTTTCACCTTTACCTAAAGCTCGACAACCATGGCAGTGTGCTATATTCTTTTTACTGGAATCGCCAGTTAACACTCCTAACCTTAATCGGTTCGCCGGCATATTCAACTATACGATGACCTACAGGTCAGATTCGGACATACCAGTGCCCTACGGAAGATTAATCAAGAGACACA
This sequence comes from Phoronis australis, assembly GCA_002633005.1. Taxonomy (NCBI): domain Eukaryota; kingdom Metazoa; phylum Phoronida; family Phoronidae; genus Phoronis; species Phoronis australis. The sequence continues at coordinate 192,713 of NMRA01000210.1, forward strand.
AACCAAGCACACCACTGAAAACGCACAATTCATTCAAGAACAGGACAAAAGACATTCTTTGGTTTGTTAGCAATTGCAGTCCACCAAGTCGTCGGCAAGACGTGGTTGCTCATCTTAAAAAACATGTAAAAGTGGATGTTTTTGGTAAGTGCGGTAAAGCACAGTGCAAAGGAGACTGCGAAAAGCAACTCACGAGGCAATACAAATTTTACTTATCATTTGAGAACAGCCTCTGTGAGGATTATGCTACGGAAAAACTTTTCAGGGCTTACCAACGTTATGGTTTAATACCAATTGTTTATGGAGGTGCCAACTACACTGAGATACTGCCGCCTAATAGTTACATAAATGTGGCTGACTACGCATCGATAGAACAGTTAGCTCGACATATCCTAAACGTTTCGGTTAACGAAACGCTGTTTAACAGCTACTTTGACTGGAAAAAAACCCATTATGTCGGTGACGTGGAAAAAAACACCTACATAACGGGTTTTTGTACTCTGTGCAACAAAATTCATCAAGGGAGTCTTAAACACAAAACGTATAAAAACCTTCAAAACTGGTGGAGTTCTGGCAGGTGTAGAAGTCCGAAGCAACAGTTTCCACAGCTTAAACTAGCTTGACATCAGCCCTAACTTATGTATTTCAGAGGCAAGATTCGGTGCCGGTATGTGTGTGTATGTTCCCTTTCAATTTTTACACCAGGACCCGGAATTGTAGAATGGTCATGATCCGGAGCACGTCGAGTATTTTCGTACCTTTAAATACACGAGCCCACGCTTTCGAATTGGACAAGTACAATGCGTGCACAGGAGCGTGGGAGAGAACTTATTCGAGTAAACAAGCCGATTTTTGCATTTGCTCCGGAAAACAAAATGCAGGTTTTTCTTCAAGTATGAGGCAATGGCAAAAACGGTTCTTGATAAATACATTTCGCACTTGAATGATGCGGGGTTGTTGGGACACATACACGCTCAGGTAATTCATTAAGTTGGCTTTTATTTCGTGGATTTCGGCATCGCTGTTCGGTGCCAGGATGATTAGGGTAGAAATAACTTCCGGTTATTCTGATATTAAGGTTTTAATTGTGAAATAATTTGAAGTTGGTGAATGCTTGTTTTTTTTCCATTTCAGATTAGCTTTGAATTATCTGGATTTGAATATGTGTACGATTTTACGAGTAATTTATGTTTTCAAAAAAACACGTACATTTTTAGTCGACAAAAGAAAATTTGACACACGTAGTTGTCTTCGCTTACAACTAATAAATAACAAATATTCATTATGAAGAGTGCTATGTGACTTTTGTCAAGAATAAGCCGAATATAAAAAATAGCCGTATGCTGAGTTCAACATCTATCTCGTTTAGAAGCAAATATTCTTTCTCAAGAACATAATATAATTCTTCGCTTTACTGGTTATCGCATGTGACACATGTTAGTATTTGCATTTCACAACTCATCACATGGTACACTCCGAAGTTAGGGGCCGTGACAGCATGCTGAGGATAGTCGTGCTGAGTGGACCCTCTTGAGAAGGCTGTCGGTAGGTGTGGCTATCAGTTATGATCGTTTACGAAAGCTCAGATACCTAGGCTGACAAACCATCAAACAATCGGGACCACAGCAACCGGGACTCGCTGAAGAGTGCCAGAGAGAGCGCAGGCCCTATGGGATTTCCGTTACGGCTCTTAGTAAGGAAGCTAAATCTTTCTGGAATCTTTTGATCGATGCTTAGGACAAGATAGAAACTTTCGAGTGTCTCTGTGTTGTGTATATTGTGTCTTTTTCTATCTGTATATCTGTGGACATCGGAGAAACTGGTCGAAGTCTGGCCACGCGGATATATGAGCACACTGTAAAGAATTGGAACTCCAGTAATTTCACTCGTAATCAGACAGCTTCCAAACACACTATTCACAAATAAGCAGTAACTGACTATACCGTGCAAAGTAACTATATTATTGACTGGGAAAATATTCCCATTTTCAACAGAAATTCCAATAGATTCTCCACGTGGATCAAAGAGCCTTATCAGGAAATCGGATAATCTTTAAACGAAAAGGACCTCCCTGTTATGTGGTGTGTGGAAAGTGAAAAATCTTGAGAATAACCGTCGCTGTTGTTTACTCCTAGACGTTGTTATAGCGCATGTATATGTGTTAGTCTGTAAGTTAATTTTAATCACTTCGGTTTGTTACTCCTTTGATAATTGTTGGCGGTTTCATTGGTCAATTAAATGGTTTGAGTCGACCAAATCTCGTCTCAATTTTCTTCAAAGCATTCTACACTATTCAAGTCTGATTCAATTAATAATGTACTCATTCATCCTTTACAATGTGAATTTTTACAGTCAGCGCACTGGATTGTGACCTGAAGAGTTTATTTAGCGATTGGGTGTGGATGTTTTAAATTGTCAACTAAACTGACAAAACATAAATTTGAAAGTTTTTCCCATACGTGCTCAAAACAAGATGGCAGAAGGGAGAGTGATATTTCTTCAGACCAAGCTTATGGGTCACGGCGTGATGTGGAATTTTATCAGATTTGCCTGAAGAAATGTCTTCTGAGCCAAGGTTCATCAAGATACAAGTGCATTAATCAATGAAAACTTTGCCAGAAAGCATAGGTTTTATGTGACTTTATACGACAGAAACAGCGAGTAAAATTCCACACTTTTCATTATACAGATGACTCCACAAAGGTTCACCAAATTTTATTTTTAAGAAAGGTGCATTGATAGCAAAATACCCCCTGGGTCGATTTTAATGAAACTTTTTTTAAATGAAAACTTCACCAATTACCTCAAAAACGCTGTTAGGAATTTTTCATTAGTTTTTTCGTTTGGTTTCTACGACAAATCAAACGTAAGATATCTTTGTAAAAGTCGTATCCGTCTTTGTTACATTACGCAAAAAAACAGGCCTTTATATCGAAAATCCTAACAGCGTTTTTGAGACTAAATATTAAATTTGGGAAGTTTTAGCAAAATCCACCTAGCCGTTTTTGAGAACTCGTGTTCCTAAGTTCAAATGAAGTCGATTTGCCGAAGCTGAGAAAAAGCCGAATAAACTGGGACAAGTGAAAATCTCAAAGTCTTCCCTTAATTATTCGGTAAAAGCTTGTTTTCGGTACACATAACCTATACAAGCCTTAAATTTGTTCGCTATTTCAACATTCACTCGCAATGTCAACTGATTTTGCAGTACGAAATTAAAAACGTATCATTCCCAGCTAGCTACTGTTGTTTGCGACCTTTTGACCTACTTTTTAATGTAAATAGGTCATAGTTCATTGTTATACACATAGCTTGTACACGTCACGTGCTGGGAGACTGGGTATTACTTGGGTATTACTTGGGTGCAGACCCAGCGTCGTCACACTCGGGGCAGACCCATTGATGCTCGGCTTTCCACTTCATCAAGTCAGACAAGGTCCTTTGACTAACCACTCCAACCAACTGCTGATTACACAGTCGTCTTGCCCGGCCATGCAACCGGCTATCAGCACCACAGCCTCTCTCATATCCAAGCAGCTACATTCTGTCAATTGCATCTCCATTCTCCCGTGGCTCCACCTCTCTAAGTGTTCCGACAATCTCACTCCATCCCAGTCTGAGGGCGCCCTGTATCGGTGCTTTTCCCGCTAGCTTGTCAGCTTTCTCATTTCCGGCAACCCCCGGCATGCCCAAGGGAGAATATCCAAGTCAGCTTTCTCAGTCCACTACTTTGTAAATGCAGCAGCCACTAGTGTTTAAGATATCCCTTTTCGATTTTTCTCAGCATGCTCTGAGAGTCTGTCACAACTAACTGCACAGGTATGCCTGCTTTCCTGTAGCCATGTAAGTGCCAATTCAGCAGCAACCTCCTCCATCTTCATACTAGATGTCGTGAGCTCATATGTCTCACCATTTTCCGCTCCTATTTTGCCATCCACATTGGCTGGGAGACTGATAAGTAACCAAGTAAGAAATGGATAACAAAGATCGAATCGGTGGTTAAAGCATGTCGTCAGCATGAGACCGAAACATTGAAATGTCAGTTTATTAATTGAATGAGGAATTAGGGTTAGGACTTATCTCTTTTCACAATTTGCTGTGTTCCTGTGTTCACCAACGGTCGTGTGCATGTAGACACACAACTCCCTTAGAATCAAAACTACGTTTTGTCTTTGTTTTCCTCGGCACCATTCTACCATAAGTACACCTCGTTTACTCAATGTTACGGCGATTTTGTGAATGAAAGGACTGAGGGTATACGAAACTGTTCTGTACCTGGCGGGAGATTAGATTTGATTGAAAGCCCTTTAACCTTTGACCTTGGATGAGTACATGTAGTAAACAAATATCCACGCGGTTGTTCGGTTCCGAGGTGGTTCTGTTAAATCTTTTTTTTTTCTCGCTACGCAGTATATTTTGAATTTGAAGTTCCCCGAGAATAAAGATAAGGTATTTTACTAGACACAAGTGAAATATTGTAAAATGACCATTTTTGTGAATAAGGTTGGACATAACCTTAAGAAAAAGAATTCGATATTACCAATCACGACTATCAAAAGTGTGCGGTAAATGCTTTTGTCGAGTGTAACCATGCAGAACGTCTGACTATTTTTCCATCATTTTTAGCTCATGTCACAAGCAGACAAATAATGCCTACTAAGTATCGGGGATGGGATAATGATAGTGTTTATCACACTTAGAGAACGTAATACAAAAACATAGACAGGAAACTAAATTCAATTTGCATAGCACACAAAAATTATACGTAACCGGTTTTTGCGCAGTTGATGCTAAAATATTTTTCAAATTTTTCCCGAGGTCTGGATTTTATGTCATCTGTGCATCGTTTGAAATTAAGTCGGTAATTGCTACTTCTCCCGTACGAAAAGTGTACTTTCACGTTGGCGCGATTTCATTTAACATAAATTGAGGAGTATTATACTACACGATGCGCACCCTCGACACCATACAAACCGAAAAGGTTACGTTTTCAAGTATGGCATAAACGAGTGCGGGTATCAGGAAAATTGGATGATCCCTACATCTATGCGTCATTTGATTCTGATACAGCTGTAAAGAATGGACAATTGTGAACATAGTCTGTTACGTATACACCTAAAGTTGCGAGTGTAGTTTTTGGGAACTGCTCCTCATTTTTACAAACCTTAACCAGATATTATTTTCCACGGAAAAACAAATTTGTAAATTAAACAACAGACTGGTTCCTTTGAGATAACTACAATATAGAGTGAGGTTGTACGTGGGTTTTCATAGTGTCCGTCAAGTTTGGCACAAGTGAATGGAACACGTCGGGTGTTAGTTTTACTTATCTGGCCCGTGTATAGTCGATGAGGGTTCGTTTTTGTATTCAGTGATAGATGTTGTGTATTACATGGCTCATTGAGTATTTTGGGAGGTTGTTCAATAGTTTCGTACGGATGACTGAGTGAGTAGTGGTCGGCTACTAGTGGTATCTTTTGCAGTACGATGTCTTATTTTAGTTACNGCATAAACGAGTCGGGTGTCAGGAAAATTGGATGATCCCTACATCTATGCGTCAAATGATTCTGATACAGCTGTAAAGAATGGACAATTGTGAACATAGTCTGTTACGTATACACCTAAAGTTGCGAGTGTAGTTTTTGGGAACTGCTCCTCAATTTTACAAACCTTAACCAGATATTATTTTCCACGGAAAAACAAATTTGTAAATTAAACAACAGACTGGTTCATTTGAGATAACTACAATATAGAGTGAGGTTGTACGTGGGTTTTCATAGTGTCCGTCAAGTTTGGCACAAGTGAATGGAACACGTCGGGTGTTAGTTTTACTTATCTGGCCCGTGTATAGTCGATGAGGGTTCGTTTTTGTATTCAGTGATAGATGTTGTGTATTACATGGCTCATTGAGTATTTTGGGAGGTTGTTCAATAGTTTCGTACGGATGACTGAGTGAGTAGTGGTCGGCTACTAGTGGTATCTTTTGCAGTACGATGTCTTATTTTAGTTACGTAGTCAGTTAGGTTACGGAAGTTAGGCAGAGGTCGCTACTTGTGTTGATTACTTGAGCGCTATTGAATAGAGAAGTTGACAATTTCTGTAGTGATTTAGGTCGGGTTAAATGACTTGTGAATTTTGAAAGAAGAAACAAGCATATAGTTTCGTCTGTGCGTTGACCAGGGGTGCTTAGGGTCAGTCAGTGGTGAGTCTGTAGCCATGGATTTCGATAAGTGGGTGAGTACGGGTGAGAGGTTAGGTTTGTCGGGCGCAGACTTGATCCTGTGCATTGACGAGAGGAGGTGTTTGCGCGTAAGGAGAGGGCGAATGAGATAGAGAGAGCGCGGGAGGCACGTGAGCGAGAGCCGGAGGCACGTAAGCGAGAACAGGAGGCATGTGAGCAAGAGCAGGTGCGACAGGAGCAGCAGGAGCACGAGTTGATTGTTATGAAGCTGCAGATTGAGCTAGCAAAGGTAAGAAATGCAGAGATTGAGGGTGAACCACTTGAGCCTACATGTATATCTAAAACTCCCAAAGGTCCGAGGTTGCCTTATTTTGATGATAGTAGAGATAATATGGACGCTTATTTGAGTAGGTTTGAGAGGTATGCCAGTAGTAATAAGTGGCGCCATGAAGACTATGCGATGCATCTTGGTAATTTGCTTAGAGGTAAGGCGTTAGACGTACTTTTTATATCACCGGATTCCGACTTGTGATGTAAACGACTACGACAAACTGAAAGGAGCGTTATTGAAGCGTTTCCAGATGAATGAGGAGGGGTTACGGACGTAGGTTTCATAGTGAGAAAATGGAACGTTGTGAAAATGCATCACAGTACATTGCAAGATTATGCGATCTTTTGATCGTTGGACTGAGTTATCGGGGGTTGAGGCGTCCTATAGGTCTATTCGTCAGTTTATCGTTAAGGAACAGTTTTAGTTTTCTTCCCCAAGAGAAGTGTCTACATATTTGAGGGAGAGGACCTTTTCTAGTCTAGATGAGATCGCCAAAGTTGTAGAGAGGTATATGCATGCGTATAAGTCGAGTTTGACGTATCGTGAATCCAAAGAGAGTCAAAAGAAGCGATTGAATAGGGGCACTGATAGTGAGAATGCATTTCGTGGTGGTATGTCAAACCCTACGTCGACGGTGAAAACAGACGTTCAGAGGTATGTAAAGCCTAAAGGGTGTTGGTTATGTGGTAAATTGGGTCATAGATCTTTCCAGTGTACTGAGAAAAGAAACGTTTAGGGGGCGTCGTGTGTAATTCCTACTGTTGATGATGCTACCATGAGTTGTTTAAATATCAGTGATGGTACATTGAATGGTAAGTTTGTTAAGGTGCTACGAGACACGGGAAGCACAGGTATTATTGTGAGACGTAGTGTGGTGGATGATGAACAGTTGAATAATAAATGGGATGTGTGTATCATGATTGATACGTCTACTCTTAAAGCTCCTACGGCAGACATACATGTCCATTCTGCATTGTATCAAGGTAAAGTGGAAGCTATGTGTATAAATGACCCGGTTTGTGATTTGATTATTGGCAATATACCCGGAGCAGCTGAATGTATGCCAAGACCAGTGGCGCATGTGGTGAGTAAGGATATCCAGGGGAATGTTGCAGATGTTGCGGAGGTGATTGATGCCAGAAATACCAGCCAAGTGTTAGTAGATAAGTCGGTGGCGTCTGCTGATGGCGAGTCACACGTTGCACAGGCGGTTATCACTAGGGCACAAGCAGCAGACGCTGTAAAGACGGTAAGGAAACTTAATATTTCGAATTTACCTAGTTTCGGTCGCGCAGAAGATTTCAGTAAGGAGCAACAACAGGATTCTACGTTGCAGCATGTTAGAGGCTGTGTTAAGGAAGGTAAAAGACAATTTGGAGAGAAATCAGCTGATTGTGTAAGGTATGTAGTTAAGGATGGTTTGATATACAGAGTTGTGGGGCAATTTGATGAAGCCATCGATGCGTGTGAGCAGTTGGTTGTTCCAATTTCTTTCGTGATGTGGTGCTGAAGCTTGCACATGAGTCCATTTTTGCAGGTCATATGGGTATTAAGAAAACTGCGATAGAATTCGTAATGATTTCTTTTGGCCTAGCATGTATGATGACACAGCGAGATTTGCAAGTTTTGCGATGTTTGTCAGCGAACTATTCCACAAGGCAAGATTCCCAAGGCTCCGTTAGATAAAATGCCTGTCATAAGTACTCCGTTTTATAGAGTTGCTGTGGACTTGATTGGTCCGGTGTCTAGTAGAGGTCACAGGTGGATTTTAACTATGGTGGATATGGCTACTAGCAGGAAGAGATTTTCTTCCTGCTACTAGATATCCGTTAGCTGCGGCATTGGCTAATATAGATACAGCCACAGTGGCTGAGGCTATGGTTAATATTTTTGCAGACGTTGGTATTCCCAACGAGGTGTTAAGTGACAAGGGGTCCCAGTTTAATTCTGAGATGACGAAAGAAGTTCAGAGGTTGTTGTCAATTAGATCATACAATACGCCACCTTATCATGCTCAGTGTAATGGCTTGTGTGAGAGGCATAACGATACTTTAAAACAGATGCTCAAACGTACTGTTGACGATAAACCTAAAGAGTGGGACAGATTCATCAAACCTTTGTTGTTCGCTTACAGGGATGTTCCGGTTGATAGTCTCGATGAATTTTCACCATTTGAGTTAATATACGGCCATACAGTGCGAGGTCCTATGTCGATATTGCATGAACTGTGGACTAATTGTGAGTTGGAAAACAAAAGGAACGACATGGTATGAATATGTTCTGGATCTTAAAAATAGGTTAGAACAAACGTGTTTAGATGCTGCTGAGATGCTCATGCCGTGAATAATACTATTACACGAAAGTCACGCTTTTCTAAAGATATGCGTGACTGTTCTCCGCTCGTCCTTCTGAGCGGCTTTTACCGGGATCAAAGATAGCGCGGCGCNAGTTGGTTGTTCCAACTTTTTTCGTGATGTGGTGCTGAAGATGCACATGAGTCCATTTTTGCAGGTCATATGGGTATTACGAAAACTGCGATAGAATTCGTAATGATTTCTTTTGGCCTAGCATGTATGATGACACAGCGAGATTTTGCAAGTTTTGCGATGTTTGTCAGCGAACTATTCCACAAGGCAAGATTCCCAAGGCTCCGTTAGATAAAATGCCTGTCATAAGTACTCCGTTTTATAGAGTTGCTGTGGACTTGATTGGTCCGGTGTCTAGTAGAGTTCACAGGTGGATTTTAACTATGGTGGATATGGCTACTAGCAGGAAGAGATTTTCTTCCTGCTACTAGATATCCATTAGCTGCGGCATTGGCTAATATAGATACAGCCACAGTGGCTGAGGCTATATGGTTAATATTTTTGCAGACGTTGGTATTCCCAACGAGGTGTTAAGTGACAAGGGGTCCCAGTTTAATTCTGAGATGACGAAAGAAGTTCAGAGGTTGTTGTCAATTAGATCATACAATACGTCACCTTATCATGCTCAGTGTAATGGCTTGTGTGAGAGGTATAACGATACTTTAAAACAGATGCTCAAACGTACTGTTGACGATAAACCTAAAGAGTGGGACAGATTCATCAAACCTTTGTTGTTCGCTTACAGGGATGTTCCGGTTGATAGTCTCGATGAATTTTCACCATTTGAGTTAATATACGGCCATACCGTGCGAGGTCCTATGTCGATATTGCATGAACTGTGGACTAATTGTGAGTTGGAAAACAAAAGGAACGACATGGTATGAATATGTTCTGGATCTTAAAAATAGGTTAGAACAAACGTGTTTAGATGCTGCTGAGATGCTCATGCCGTGAATAATACTATTACACGAAAGTCACGCTTTTCTAAAGATATGCGTGACTGTTCTCCGCTCGTCCTTCTGAGCGGCTTTTACCGGGATCAAAGATAGCGCGGCGCCAGAATCGGACTCAGTTGCCCTGACCGCATTGTCCGGTGCGAGCACGTGACAGCGTTTTCCCGTTCAGTGACTTTACCAGACGAAAAGGGTTCTGAGCGTGTGATGACATTTAGCTTCTTTGTTAACTGCAAAGCACAGTCTTTTGTCTGTTATGACAACAGGCTCGCCAGGCTTATTACAGACCACCTGTGAACATCGTCAAACCCAGAGTGAATTGGTACATTCGGAAAGAATAGATTATCGTAACTTCGGTTGCAGTTGGGCGCTTTTGGCGATTCAAAAACTAAACATGATCACCGTTTGATGAGGATTTCAGAAATGCTATTGGTTTATGTTCAAATATGTTATAACTTAACTTTTATTTTTAACAGCACAGCACAGCCAGGCTAGATACGGTCTTATTGAAGATTAGAGCAATTATTGAACAAAAGAGAGCTGGCCCTCCAACCATGAATGCCCGGCACAATGGAGTTAATCAGTAGTGTAAGATATTGGCTACAGGGGTAAACTTCCCAACTTGTTGTTGGGCTATAGAATCGAACAGTTGGGAGCAAAGGGAAAACGCCGTAATGAAGACCCAATTGTGTGTAATTATAACAGACCATAAACTATAGTAAACATCTTTGCCTGTAAATACTGGCGAATTTTCAAAATCCATTAACCAACAGTTTTCGTTAAAAACAAATACCACAGCTGTATTGAGATGGAAAAACAACCAAGACTGGTTTTCGATTTTTAAAAATCGACGAGCGATTAAGCTAAAAACTACAAACATTGGGTACGATTGAAGCTAATTGACTATGCGTATTGATATATTCGGTGATTTACAAACGCTGATCAGAGTTAACAATATCAAGTGGATTATTCTTTTAGATACTAATAAGCCACATTGAAACATCTATAAACAACACACACTGACTAAATGAGATGTCAATAAGTTTTAAAACATCGCTTACAGTGGCGGATCTACGGCGGGGTTCTGTCATGCCGTGCCATTCTATTACACTCCACACGTTTGTAACTGATGTATAGTAAAGTTATCTTGCGCAATATTATGCAGTGTACATGTACATGTAATATTTTTGAAAAAAATTCTTTTTCCGAAGAATTGCTATTGTGGCGGGCGCCGTGGTCTGGTCGCGAGTCCGTTTGAAGATACACTCTAACAAATTTTGTCTATACAAGGAATGACCAAGGGGGCACTCACATTGAGAAAGTGACCGCATTCGCGAAAAGTGTACAGTACCAGAAATTGCGGGGATGCTGTTCTTTCACAACAAAGTCTTGCGGAACTCGTGCGATGTTCAATAGACCTCCTAAAGAGCCCTAGTTCCGACCTCAACACCTACCGTCTTTCTACCTGCAATAAGCACACTGCCGTCTTTTATACTGGGAATTTCCGCAGAAAGGCCCACCCGATGAAACGCTCATGCCCATGGGCATTTATTTGATATTAGTACTTCGGGTTTCAAGCGTTCAGACATTGGGACGTTTATTTCGAAAGTTACAAGAGATGCAAATAGGTCCTAGGATACATCGTGAAGGTTTGAAGTAGTCCATGATGAACGGATCAAATTTAGTTGCGCATGTAAGTCTTTTGAATGGACTTGGCAACCTCAAGGGTCTTAGTGCCAACTGAGCTGCGAAACGAGATGCTGACATTGTAGAGGCTTACAAGCTCATTGACACAGCAGTTGACGAAGTGCAAGCGTTGGGAACAAACATCGAAGATATCTGGGTAGAATGGTTCCAAGACGAGCAAATCATTGGATCCGATATACAAATTCCTCGGCAGTCTAGACAACAGAAGGATAGGACTAACGTATGAGTAACCACTGGGGATTAAAATTTTAGAGAGAAGTTTTCAATTCAAAATTTTTTGCATAGTACACTTTAGGTCTCGCGACGGACCAGGCCAGCTTGATTTGTGTAGATGTTGAGTTTCAGTGTACTTCTGGTCCCTCGGCGAACTAGTCTTGTGATTTTTTTACCAAAGTGTGCTTTGTAAAACTATTTATCTCAGCCAGTACTGTTTGGTCCCGCGACAGATCGACTATTTTTATAGGGATAATAAGCACAGGTGTACTCTTGGTCTCGTGACGGACCAGGTCAGCTTTTTGTGTACTCTCAGTGTACATCTGGTCCCTCTGCAAACTAGTCCAGTGTATCTTTTCACCACTGTGCACAGGATGTTTTGGTTTCGTGAAACTGTTTTCAGATGATTTGTTTCCTGATAGATTTGACGTTTTTCAATTGTTGTCAACGTGATTCAGCTTAATAAAGTGATACCTAATTATTTATTGTCGCTTTTAATAATAGACTATGAGTTGAGAGCACCATCGTTCGCCAGTTTTTCTCGTAACGAGACAGAACACATGTTTATTTCCGGACTAACAGTACAGGTCTTCGTTCTTAAACAACTTGAGGCTGCTGTTACGCGATCATCTGATATTCAAGTTTTTACGCCCCGTCGGTGCTCCTTAATTATGCTCTTGAATATTTGGAAATTGTCTAAACCCCTGTATACACACCACACTTTTTCGTATACGACTTTTCGTATGCTAAAAAAGGTGTGTGTAAGCAGATGTTCCAACAAAAATTTTTGCTGGTGGCGTGACTCATACCCAGATGTGCACAATACGGTTTCACGAAAGTTATGAGCCACGTTCATGTGACGAAATCGAGAGGGGTTTTTAATTATCTTAAGAAAAACTCCAAAGACATGTTAAGTGCCAGAACCTTTCCAGGATGCATGGAAATTTCACTATTTGGCTACAAAAACAAAAAATATCTTACACGGGAGGGGGGTTTCCCCCCGCTCGGTGCCACGCGCCTAGGATTCGACCTTGGCGGGAATCCTAACCCCCCTTGCTGAAAACGTAGATCCGCCACTGCAGGCTTATAGCTCAGTGCATGCCGAACTACTTTATTCTAGTAGTACACTAACCAGTAAACTGCTATTCGCGGAAATGCGCCAATTTCAATAGTTAGATTGTAGTTGTTATGGAACACCTGTGAAGACAACTATGATGGCTGGCTTTGTAGTCAACGAGAGAGTGCAAGTAGATGAGGTTGGTCGGTGGGGAAGAGATAAAGCTAAAGCTAGAATAGTTAGGTAGTTAATGCTACCAAAATTGTCCAGAGGTTCCAAATCTTCAGTTAGGCTATCACCATATTTGCGCTTTTGTGTATATTTTATGGTCTAAGTTCTAATAAAAATTGAACTTGAACTAATGGCACGTGTAGTTTTGTTTGCAGTGACATGTTTGATGTAGCTGTAATCTGGAAAATTGAGGGACAGGTTCGCATTTAACTGACTTCTAAGTTGTTTTGATAATTTGTTCAAACACAAAATAAAAAGATAGCAACCCTAACCCGTAAAAAACAAGTAGACAGGAGTATACAATTAAAGTAATGAAAACAGGTATGAAACATATTTAAACCAACATTCCTTTGGGGTGTGGCCCTTTGTCAAGATCAACACATGGGTTTTTTAGTCTTTTTGTTAGGTTTAAAGTATACCAAGTTAAAACTGCTCTCCACATTGCAGGCTTTAACAAATGACAGAAAAAACAAGACACAACAGCAGGAAACTCACTGCCAGGTGAATATTAATTCAGAGTTGTCAGAGTCGCAGAAAGCTCAACTTAGGGGTCTATTCTTCGGAATTTTTCCATCGAAGCCTGGTACTACGAACTTGACAGAGCACAAAACTGTTTAAAATGACCAGACTCCTAATCGTTCCAACCCGTATCTGGTACCGTACTCTATGTATGGTGAAATGAAGAAGAAAATAAATGACATGCTTGAATTAGATGTTATTCAGCCGCCTGAGTCACCGTACAGCAGCCCAATATTACTTGTTAAGAAAAAAGACGGCACGGTTAGATATTGTCAGGACATGCGTAAAGTTAATAAGGTGATACGTTTTGATTGCGAGGGTTTGCCAGACATAGGTTATATTTATGCAAGCTGTGCAGATGCAACGTATTTCTCCAAGTTGGATTTCTGCAAAGGTTACTGGCAAATACCCATGGAAGCTAGTTCAAAAAGCCGAGATAACTGCTTTTTGTGCTCCGTTTGGGAATTATCAGTACAAGAAAATGCCGTTTGATCTTGTGAAATCAGGTGCCACGTACGCTAAGATGATGCTAAGATAAACATTAACAATCAGCCCCCCCTCCTGAACCGGGACACTCAGAGGACTCCAACATTCCTAACGAGCGAAAGGCGGAAATCCCTCATTCATCGACAAAGACCTGGGGCCCGTTCCAAGAAACTGACTTAAGTTCATTTTCGACTTAAGTTTAAGACTTTTCTTAAGTTTTTGACTTAAGTCAAATCCTAAGATTATTTTGCGTTCCAAGAAACAATCTTAGCTAAGACTGACTTAAGTTTTTGTCCTAACTTTAAGTCAACTCTCACCTTGTCTTAACTCGATCTTAAGTTTGTCAAAATCGCCGTCTTCCACATTCGTCAGAGAAGAAATGAAAACCTAGGCAGAGTTTATCGAGAGCGTCTTCATTACGACTCGTATTTTGAGCGATACCGGATGGACAAGGATGCAGTTGACACATTACGCTCTCGAACCAGTAACACGCAGAGGATATCCACTGACAACTGAGCAGCAAGTCTCGCCACTGGAAACTTTCAAACGGTCGTAGGCGATAGCCAAGGGGTAACTAAGTCGATTGTTTCAAGAACGATCACAAAGAGTAACAAATGCCATCAACAATTAATTCACCCGACTTGTTGCTCCCCAACTTGATGGAAAATATCGATCTGTACCAGCTTCCATACCATAAACGTTCAAGTGGTTGCAGATCCCTTTTTAAGGTAAGTATCCCAAGTTATATGTCCAACTAGAACGACGGAGTCGTCTTAATAACAGTGTAGGCTACTGTACTACACGACACTATAATGTCAATGAACCATTCAGTCCACAGCGTAATTCTAAAATGAATTTGTTTGATTGACCTCACGCGCGACCAAGCAGTCTCCGTTATTGTCTTTGGATACAGTGTATTACAGACTTCTTAGTGTCGCACGCGCTGCCACACCATGGAGTATTAAAGAGGTACTATCCGATATTTCTTGGATGAAAAATTTAAAGGGGCGCTATCCCAAATTTTTGAGTTGAGAAAAAGTGGCGAGTTCATAGTTCCTCGTGATAACATGTGACATGCAAAGCCTGCTTTTCTGAAGCCCAAAAGGTACCTCCAAATTTAAAAAGGGGGATATGCCGCAAATACATTACTTATATCTTGGCATGGAATGTGGGTTGAATGGCACTTTAAATGAAAATGTCTCGAATGACATTGCATTTTCATTTTCGATTGTGAAAGTTGGTACTTTGATGCAAGACTTCACATTTTTAAAATTTTGAAACAAAAGTGTGTGTAGTCCACTTAATGATATTTTATTTACAAATGACAATGGCAAATATGTGTATTTCCCAGTGATAATCAAATCTATGATTATTTTGCGACATGAATTTTTCAGATTTACAGATATAGTGGCAAAATGGCCAGACTCCACACATGATTCGTTCATGTGGGCAAATTGTGGCCTTGAGGAAAAATTCTCAAAAGGCTTAATCAGAGATGCGTGGTTACTCGGAGACTCTGGATACCCCCTGAAGCCCTACCTATGACGCCTTTAGGTATGACTAATGTCAGATTTCAAACCAGACAATTGTTAATTTACGTAGTAAACAATTTTGTATTCCAACATGCTAGCTGATCGAGAGCAAGTCGTTTAACAATATAACGTGTAACATAAATTTCTTTCACTCACAGGAGACCCACAGACAAGAAATGAAATTAATTACAACAACAGCCATACAAAGACAAGACAAGTTGTGGAGCGGGCACTGTCGCGATTCAGGTATGTAATTTTTTTTACTGCATATCCACATAGAACATGGCAGAGTCAAGTGTCATGAAACACTTTCAATAGTTCAAATTGACTTACCAAATATTAGATGAAAAACTAACATATACAAAGCTCAACATTCAATATGAAAATTCAAGAATGAAATGTTTTCTGTTGATGGCTACACAAGTATATTGGTGTCAGTCATATTGACATTACCAAACACATTACATTTGATTTAAAAGCACACTTTGAAGTAACAGACTTAAAAATGTTTGCAATATTAATTAAATTAAACTCTGGCAGCCTACAGGTGTTCGGTGTAAACACAGAATAAACACAGTGTGATCATATTTATAAACAAACAGTTCTATTATTACATCAGTATTCTTGTGTGTTTAAATCATGAAAACAATATTATTTCCTTACAAATTCTTTTGCAAAACTGTCCATGTTTCCTGTAAAACTTCAGATGCTTGGATCGTAGTGGAGGACAGAGGCGGATCTACAGGGGGGGGGTTCAGGGGGTTTAAACCCCCCTCGGGACAGGATCAAAAATAAAAACTGGAATAAAAAATCGCCAGAAAAACGAAATTAGCTACTAAAAATCCCAAAAAATCTTACACGGGAGGAGGGAAACCCTCTCGCGACCTTCCTTCTCCTCGGCGCTAGGCGCCTCGGATTCTCTCGAATCCTAAACCCCCCCCTTACTGAAATCGTAGATCTGCCACTGGAGGAGTTTTACAGTATGCACCAGAGAAGGCATGTCGTATTGTTGTGGCATCTTTAAAACTACACAACTTCTGCATATACCAGGGTCTTCCAATACCAGACGTAGATGGATTTAATAATGAAGGCCAAGATAACATTGTTGTAAACAACGGGCCAAATACAGCCAACGACATCAGATCTGTCTTGATCAGACATGCATTTCGCTAACTGAAACTGGACATGCATGTAACTATTAACGGGGTTTCCGTAGATAAGCCCCTGGGCGTGTTTTTGGAAAGTGAAAATTTTCAGGTATTTTAGTAACACCAATAAACGCCCGTTCGTTTATTCGGAAAAGGGGGGGTGTGTAAACGGAAAGTCAATTTTGGCTACGTAAATACCAGCATGATGCGCGATATGTCATATTTTTGTAAGTGAAACAGCCCTTCTGGATGGATTGGTAGTTCTTAAAAGTACTGTTGATACATTTACTTGTTAACAACGTGAATTGTGTAGCACCTGATGAATTTTTGCAATATCTGCCCAGCGGGACAAGAAAATTAATGATAGCACCCAAGGACGCTTAGTAGAAAATCTATGAACTTTGGCTTGAATACCCCCACCACGTATTGTGAAAAAATAACACCTTTAAGTGGAGCTCAACACAAATTGCTACCAAAGTTATTTTGACGACAGTCTTCATGCATCTAGCTGGCCGGTTACGTCATAACCCGCATTATCACTTACAAGACATTGATAATTTTCATTTTGTCCGGCGGTCACGTTTAGTCTCCGGCGATTTTGTTTTGTGTTGGAGCGGTTATGTTTTTAGGTGCATCTGTCCCATTTTTTGGTGTGGCGGTCCCATTTGATCCCGTAGATCCTGTTTATAGGTGAGTTGGTCCGATTTGGAGGACCGGCGGTCATGCTTTTTCTCACCCGTGTATCAGTATTGGCTTGAAAGCGGCGGCGAGAAAGAATATACCTCGAGAGGATATCGCAACCCCCCATCCTACGAGAAATTTCTGGAATACGTATCTTCAGGCATGCGGAAAATCCCGCAAGACATCATTATCAGAGCATTCGAATATTGATGGGCAAATGGTCCCTACCGTATTAGTCAACCCCGGATTCGCGAACACATGGGATACAACGCGGGTATCGAAGAGATGGACGGCAAGTCGCGGGATCCTGTCGGACCTGTGAAGTCTTCGTCGGATGAGCACTCGTCTGAGTCGGCATTGCGAGTTGCCATGTTGACGTTTATTATTGTGCGTTCTGTTCTTATCTGCCTGACCAATGCTCATATAAAACTGAAACAGAGTCTGTCTCATTAGGTACCATTTATAATGCTTTGGAGTTTTTGTGAGAGTAAATGTTTTGAGAAGCCTGCAATGAATAAATCACTACGTTACAGGCTCTAGATCCAATAAAGGTAATTGACCTGGCACCGAGGCCGTGTGAGCGCATGCTAATTCAGTGTTTGCTGACACAACTGCTGTTGTGAAACAATAACTCATTTTTATATCCTATGGTCAGATGTTGGGGGAATCTTTATTTAGATATACATACACATTATTCGAATCATTGTTACTGAACAACTTTTGCCCTAACGGTTCTGTGGAAGTGGAATCTGACTTCGCAGCCCCCGACGAGTAAGTAGATTTGCAATTTCGCAGCAAATTCACCAAAATATTCACGTGCACGTTATTTCTTTAGCTCATTAGAATTAGTTTAGTTTCCAACTTTGGCTGGTTTATGTTCGTGATGTCTTCAGTCTGGCCGCGACGGGCCTCTGATCGGGTTCCCAGCCAGTGGCCGGGATAACAAGCGTTTTGTGCGTTTAGAGACTGAAAAATCACAAGTCTAAAATTACAACACACGGCTATGTTCTCCATCTGTATTTCACGGAAGAATAATTCGAATTTATCATCGAACAGACCCCAAACTCCCGCGAAAGACCTTGGTAAATTGGCCTACCGAACTTTGTAGGTACAATGTACGGTACGTTCAAATGCCCATAAATCCGTAACAGAGAAATAAAACAACACCGTTGTTCAACTGAGAATTCGGTGTATTTGTAAAGATTAGGAATCGAATTATGATGATTTATTGGTGTAAAACGATATATTCAACCGATAAGCTAACACCAGTAAACGTGTTGTGAACTGCTGAGCAGACCGCGTTCGAACCTCTGACGTCATTGGGTAATTTCAACACCTCCGTCCGCCGTCAGGGTAAAAGAAGTATACTTGATGTTATCGAGTGGGTCTACTCGATCATGGCCGGCGCCCCATAGGGGGCTAAGGG
This sequence comes from Phoronis australis, assembly GCA_002633005.1. Lineage (NCBI taxonomy): Eukaryota > Metazoa > Phoronida > Phoronidae > Phoronis > Phoronis australis. Next base: position 211,541 of record NMRA01000210.1, read on the forward strand.
GCTATAGCCCCCCACTTTTTGGGTGGCATTCTCCTTTAAGATCTGTTCACACAATCTGTAAAATATTCTGTTCTCTCGTTTTAGGCAAAGGTCGTGTGGCACCATAGATATTAGTAAAGAGATTCGCGACTCCGTGAAGTCTCGCGGCCTAACGCAAAAGTACGTGAGCAGGATTCAAAACTTCCGGTCTCATGGCTAAGCATAGTAACGAAGGGGAACTTTCGTTTTTATTTCACGCACGTCAAGCAAATTTTTGAGTTTGAAATTAATTTGTTGAGTTTAATGCAAACTAAATCGCGTATGCGAGCCATTCAAGTCGGATTATTGGTACGAAACGTGTCGGAATTAACTTGACAAGTTGTTGATCGGCCCGCTTGCTGGCACAGTTCAAACACGAATCGAGGAGTTTGGCTCAATGAAAAGGTTGAGCTAAATGGATAATTCTTTTCACCAGTTGAATTCTCAGTCATTTACGATGAAATTTAGTTTGAATTTTGTGATTTTGTATGAATTTTGGATCGACCTAAATGCAGTTTCTCATTCGCCACTATGTTTACAATACATGTACATAAGCCATGGTTTACCAATATATCCAAATATTTTTAAAAATCGAAGTACTGCAGCACTTGAGAAGGGGATAAATTTTTAGTCGCTAAATGGCCGTTACTGAACCGATTTTAATGATGTGTATATCCAGGGGCGGATCCAGGATTTTGTGTTAGGGGGACCAGAGCAGAGTATTAGCCAGGATTTTGTCATTCAGACATTGGCACTCCCGATCTGCCAAATGGAATCTGGGGGAATTTTAGGGGGGGTGTAGCCCTCTTGGCCCCCCTCTATATACGCTATTGATGTCAAACTGCTCAAAACATCTGCCTTAAGTGTACACTTTTATTTGTTTTTTTTTGATAAAAGTATGGGAAAATGTAGTTTTTTTAATTTAATGCCTTTTCAATTTCTAACCTGGAAAAATCCTGCAAGTGTACTCTTCCAAAAAAGGTAAATTCAGTCATTTTCAAGAACCATGCAGACCTTTCCAGGGTTAAAACTGAACTCAAATTTGATTGGTCAAATGGATTAAACAGAACCAGTCAAAACTTCCCTAAATTACATAAAGTGACCTAAATTGATGAAATATTTTCATTATAACAGTACAGAATATTTTTAAAATTCAATTTAACTTCAGTTTTGGGGATAGATTCAGTCTATTTTCTTCAAAAATAATTTAGTTACATGTTTTTACCTTGTGGTGCTGTGATCAGTTTCATTTTTAAAAAATTATATTTTGCATTAAAATAATTGTCTATTCAAGGCTGCAGTACATCAAGACCGTTTAGAATACGAGTATGCTCTTTTTGGATGGTCACTAACACAACGCCTCTCAATTCTTATATTATTTGACAGGAATGAAATTGATTTAAATTTCATTGAAATTTTATTGTCCAATTTAATTTTGTTTAATTAAAAATGCACATGATCATTTTTATCATATGGTCCGTAACTTAAGATTGTGAAAACATTGATCTCACTTGGGGAAAAAAGAATAATTCGTATAACCTCAGAGATTTTTGAATAAATGACGAAATACTCTGAAAAAACTAGGTTTCTAGTTTTTTGCTATTTTTGAAATCATTTGTTACACCAATTTCATTTTTAGAATTGTTTTGAAATATTTTGGAACAAAAGAAATATTTTCACCGATCCATGGTAATTCTTGAAGTGTTTTGTCGTTTTAAAAGTGGTTTAGTGACGATATGTTGTTAGCCTACATGTAAAGGACTCTATCTTGTTTTAGCAACACAGTAAGCTATGGATTCCCAAATATAGTTGTCTAAACTTGATATTTTTGTGGCCTGGAATTTTTGGGTGCTATTTGCTGAAAAAAGGGCTATTTTTGAGGCTGCAAAAATTAAAAAAACTCGAAAATATATTTCAAAAATATATATAAATGGCTAAAGCTACCATTTTAGACTATTGAAGTGTTTCTGATGAAATTTGTATTTTGCTTTGCTCTGACAGCTCTATTTTGTAAAACATAGTATGCAAAGGGTGTTTTTGTATTGGTTCTCAGAAATGTATGCATCACTTTATGTAATGTTATGTTTTTTCCTCTTTGTTATTGTAAAAATCCCATTGCATATTCGTGTTGTCATTTTTCACTTACCAATTATAAAGTAATGCAGGGGAATCCCAGACCCCTGTTACTTGCTCATTGGAACTGGGAAAATAAAAAAATGAAAAATGTCTATTTTGTGTGTTCTGTGCTATCTGATAACCACTAAAAATAAGGCTGACAGAACACCTTTCATAACCCGAGTCTTTACCTCTCATGTTCTCTATTTCAAATTTTGTGGTATTTTGTTTCAGTTGATGGTTTCATTTCATGTTATAACTTTTTTCTTCTGCAGGCAAAAATATAACACTTAAAACTGAATTCCCTTCACTGTGTATAAAGTGCAAAATCTTAATTTATAAAAAATATACTATACAAGTTTCCTTTCGAACATTCAATATCTGTTGGTGTCACAAAACCCTAAAGAAAATTACAGTGCCAACTGGTCCTTCCAAATTTTGACGTTTTCAATTCAATCGCTGGTTATCTCCACTACTCAATAGTGGCACTGATTCTGTTGTGGCAATTAAATATTCACGCTCAATGCGATACTGAAAATTAGCTCAGTTTTTTGTTTAAAAAACCATAGAAGAGTCCTGGGGGAAAGTTCACTTTCACAAAATCAGGTTCCAGTAACAACTCTTCGTTCCATATTACTTTATAGATATTCTATGTATTTGTAACATTTAGAGGATGTTCAGAAGGTGAAAGAGAGGAATAGACATTAGGTCTTAATGAGCATGCCCACCTTCATAATCATAAGTATCACTTGCCAAGAAACTGTGGAGAATATGTCAACTCAGTCGACAAGGAGAGCATGATGTGCTGCTATTGAAAATATTGAGAGTCCTTTTTGATTACAATCACGAAGCCCATTTTGAATGAGCAGCAAACAGGGTCATGCTGCACTTGTTAGCGCGACATTCTTGTTACCCCCTCCATTTGTCAGTCTGTGCAGTATTTCACCGTGACACCTGCTGTGTACCATTGCATATTTGATTAGCTTTTACTTTGTGGTGGTATGACTGAGTCATTTTATTTCCACTTGATGAAACAAGTATTTTCGAAATATCATTTGTTGTCTCTTGGTCAGTTTCTTTACCAATGTTCTGACGATACGAACGGAATGGAATACGGATTGTTAACAGCAACAAGTGTCATGTATCGAACCAATTTTGCATAATCGTAGCTATGTTTAGAAGTTGCCTTACAATGTACTTTTGGCCTATGATAGTAGTGGCAGCAAGTTTTTGACACACAAGTTTTTGACACTCAAGTTTTGCAAATGATATGTCAATGTCAGTTAGCCTTTGGCCTTCCCCCTGGAACAAACTGTGTGTGAATTACAAATATTTATTGTGTAACATTGTTACAAATTCATTTTTGTTGGTTAATACTTGTGCTTATGATTATGAGCTGATTTGTACGGTACTCAATTTAAACAANATGTTTTGAGAAGCCTGCAATGAATAAATCACTACGTCACAGGCTCTAGATCCAATAAAGGTAATTGACCTGGCACCGAGGCCGTGTGAGCGCATGCTAATTCAGTGTTTGCTGACACAAAGCTGTTGTGAAACAATAAATCATTTTTATATCCTATGATCAGATGTTAGGGGAATCTTTATTTACATATACATACACATTATTCGAATCATTGTTACTGTACAACTTTTGCCCTAACGGTTCTGTGGAAGTGGAATCTGACTTCGCGGCCCCCGACGAGTAAGTAGATTTGCAATTTCGCAGCAAATTCACCAAAATATTCACGTGCCTTTTATTTCTTTAGCTCATTAGAATTAGTTTAGTTTCCAACTTTGGCTGGTTTATGTTCGTGATGTCTTCAGTCTGGCCGCGACGAGCCTCTGATCGGGTTCCCAGCCAGTGGCCGGGATGAACAAGCGTTTTGTGCGTTTAGAGACTGAAAAAATCACAAGTCTAAAATTACAACACACGGCTATGTTCTCCATCTGTATTTCACGGAAGAATAATTCGAATTTATCACCGAACAGACCCCAAACTCCCGCGACAGACCTTGGTAAATTGGCCTACCGAACTTCGTAGGTACAAGGTACGGTACGTTCAAATGCCCATAAATCCGTAACAGCGAAATAAAACAACACCGTTGTTCAACTGAGAATTCGGTGTATTTGTAAAGATTAGGAATCCAATTATGATGATTTATTGGTGTAAAACGATATATTCAACCGATAAGCTAACACCAGTAAACGTGTTGTGAACTGCTGAGCAGACCGCGTTCGAACATCTGACGTCATTGGGTAATTTCAACACCTCCGTCCACCGTCAGGTAAAAGAAGTATACTTGATGTTATCGAGTGGGTCTACTCGATCATGGCCGGTGCCCCAAGGGGGCTAAGGGGCTATAGCCCCCGCTTTTTTGGGTGGCATTCTCCTTTAAGATCTGTTCACACAATCTGTAAAATATTCTTTTCTCTCGTTTTAGGCAAAGGTCGTGTGGCACGTCCGTCTCGGAAAATGACGATCCCTACAGCGAGGTGTCTGTACAGATTGGGTGCATATGTTGTGTAATTGATCCCGAGTACGCGAGACCGTCACTGACAAACTACACAGAATCTGATACCGTCCCGTATTACTTAGTTAGATTTTATGGTATTCATTTCATATTAGCTAACTGAAACCTCAAAAACTAAGAAAATGCATGGTGGGAACTCTTATCTGTGATACCGTCGTGAATGTATATTTCCGCAACCTGTTGCACTTTCTGCCCCTGATAGCCATCATTAGCCAACGTCCTCAAATTTGCATTCGGGTTCAGGTGAGCGCTATTCAGTATACTACGATACCAAGAGACCACTGGTGGACTTGCAAAACTAGGCTGGTAGGTTATTTTTCTGATTGGTTTTTCCTTAGGAGGGCTGTAGCTGCTAATTTGGAAGCTTGTTTGCAGCGGTGACGTCTCAGAGGTGACGTTTAGCATGGGCAGGTGGAAATCACGTGATGTCCAGTGGAGGATCAAGGATTTTGAGTTAGAAGGGGGCAAGGCAGCGTATTAGCAAGGATTTTGCCCATCAGACATTCGCACCCCCGAAGTGCCAAATGTACGTGGACAAGCCTGCGTCCAGCAGAAGACAGACTTGCCTGGAGAGCGTACAGCAGCGGATCCTCCGTTTAGCAGTGATGCGGATACAGATATGTTTGGTCCATTTCATGTTACAGAAGGAAGTCTCACAAACATTACAACGTTATATTCACTTGTTTGTCCAGCAGACCTGTCCAATTTGAGATGGTTAATAGTTTGGAAACGGACAGTTTTAGTAATGCTCAATTTGCACCGTTTTCTTTGCAGACGAGTTCCGACCAGAAGTATCCACACCGACAATGGTTCTAATTTTGTAAAAACAGAGCGCGAATTTAAAGTTGGCTTACGAGAAATGGATTCTGCTCGCATACACAAGTTTCTGCTTTCGGAAGGTATTGACTGAACTTTTAACCCACCGCATTTGAAAGCGCTCTAACTGTTTTGAAAGTCAACTCCGTGAAGTAAATAACGCTAGGTGAACGTTTAATTAGAACAGTGGGCCCTTTAAAAGATAGGCACTTCAGTAAGTACAGTCGTGTTTTCAATCAAGTTTGCGTTAAAAGGATACTGAACCCTGTTTTCGTGATTTCAACCAGTCCTCGTTCTGTCACCTAGTAATGCATCATTGGCGTCAATCTTGAAAGATAAAAGGTGGAATCCACTAAAAAGTCATACCCCCTATCTCACAAATTGGACATTATGGTCCTTGAAGGGTGGCATCTTCCCACTAGTTGCCGTGGTAATTCACTAAAAGCTAAGGTCAAGCTTGCCCGCTTAGCAGACTTTGGAATAAAAGGAGTTTTCAATTTTTTCTCCAAACTTTTGAGAGTCGTCTTCAGGGTCACACAGCATTATTTTGTTTCAGAGAGACGGAGGTACGCAAAAAAAAACAATCACGCTCGGGATCACGGCGCCACCTACTGTATCGTGTGCGCTATTCTAGTTCAGGGAGTCGAAATCCGTTACTTCAATCCGCCGACGTATATTTTACATGCGTGAGGTTAAAATCGGTCCTTTGTGCAATAAGCACCCACTCCAGACTATTCAAAAATTTCGATTTTAACCGCTAATGCTCGGCTTACCGCCCACCCCCCTGTTTTTTAAATTTCCAATTCAAGCGCCCTGGACGGTAACCCGGACGAGTACGATAAATACACATGTACATGGATAACGTATCGGTGGTAGAGAGTTGGTTAAAAGATAAAAAATCAAATATGCAGCAGTGCTAACAGTGAACGAAACTTATGCGAGGTGACGCAAAAAATCGACGCTGTCTAAACAAAGAAATATTAAGACACGGCACGAACACAGTTAATTAAAATTCGGAATGATGCCATCCCCCAATAATCTATGACACGTACGCCACTGAGAGGGCCAGAAATTGATGTCGTGGGGTATGACGGAACGACACATCGGACGGATAATTGAAAAACGATCCAAATGGCACAAGAAAGGGGTCTGATGAGGACGAGTCCACAAACTCACATATTAAACTAGCGAAATCTAATTTACGTTAGGCACATGTCCCGTAACGGATAAGACAGTGCTCAGCGAAGCTAAGTTTTCTGACTGAAGCAGTCACTTACCATGAAGTTACAGGGGAAATACCAGTACCGGTACTACAAAATAGCATCTGGAAAGATGGGCATAGAAAAAGCACCAAAGATATGTCTCAGACAGCTCACGCCCCCGGAGGAGATGGCGAATGAAAAAAGTGGGTGGAATTGAGGCTTGTGTAGTGTCCTGAACCAAAGGCCCTCATCCAAATACCTCAACCTAATACTGGTGGCCAATCAAAGATAGTATTATTTGTATATTCAAAATAATGTTCCTGTCTATGATTAACATTTGTTCAAAACAGTTATATGTAGTATCATCGGCTGTTTACAAGACCACAACCGTCCCAAAATACACTCTAAAAACAATAGACACACAGAAGATGAAATCCTCCAAATTAAAAGGATACCAAACCAGGTTTTGGACAGATATAAAAACGATTTTCACACCCAGTTCTCTGATTATTAATGCTCTGTAACCACCGAAAACATTCAAAATTTTAGAGCAAAATTTGAAAAAGCCTTTCAATAACTGCTAAACCGGCAAACGTGACCTATGCTTCAGGCAGCTACACCCAAACTGTTGTGAAAGATCACCTACTAAGAATCCCAATATCTTGTCTTGCTATTATCACTCAAGTAGAATGCCAATGATGTGTTAGCAGGTGACTGAACGAGGATTGATTAAAATCTCCAAAACAGGGATTAGTATCCTTCTAACTCCAATTTGGGTAACCACTCAAGCCCACTTTTGTTTAAGGTAAGAGGTCTAGATTTTCAGACAGTCAAACAAGAGAAAGAAGGCAATTTCATCAAGTTCTTCAAACTGAGCAGTACAATAACTCCCTAGGGTCATAATACAGGCACCATTCTTGCTGATGACAAGGAAGCTTTTTTCAGAACATAACTCAGGAACATATTTCCATATAAGTTATCAATACCAGAGGAGGGAATGGTCGCGAAAGTCAATTTCTTACACACCTTAGACATTTAATAGAAATGTGTTCTTATAAAAAGACTATAAACTCTGGTTTCTGGATAGCAGCCATATAACTCAAAACTAAGTTATATCTTATTTCGAGACTACAACCGCAGATATCGGCCAACATCAGATCCTTGTCACATTGGCGTTGTCTTGACATAAGGAAGATGAACGTGCATATGAATGTGTGTACCATCACCACTTTGTCTAGACGCCTCGTCATAGCTAGGAGGCGAGTACATCGCAGGCCTAACTGCTGGTTTTGGGTGCAGTGAGACAGACAGATTGCTGTGTTCATGCGAGTCACCAACATCTGACACAAGTGAAGTACCATGCTCTCTATCACCACTAACTGATTGTTGAGTGGCGCCATCTGATGGAGAAGCATGGTCTTCCACAGCCCTATTTTCGTAAACACATTCTACGGACTCATTCCTCTTTTGCTTCTTTTTCCATATTACCACAAGGAATACGAGGACAGCAATGATGACAATGGCAACTAAGGAGATAACAAGTGCTTGCCACTGAAACCACACGGGTAACCCCTCGTCACCTGCAAAGGAGTGATATACAAACCATGTTAATACTTTTAACAATTACAACAAAAATAATCAAAATATTAACATTAGGAAGACAATACCAGAAAGTGAAAACTATTTTCTCTCATTTCAATGCATTTTCAAATGCGATTCAAAACATGCAGTTCAAGTTGTCAGCAATCCGATTTGGAGCCTGACTGAAGCATTGAACATAACATGCTTTAATCCAATAAAGACACCTCTCCCTAGGCATTTACAGAACGCGAGCTAATCTCTACCATTGGATGCCACTAATGAGTAAAAACTATGATTCTCTGACTACGCATTAATGCCAATCATTCATTTAAAAGACATATCTAGTTTGAAAGTTGAAAGCCCTGCTGATGCTCGTACAAAAGAGATGGAAATGGTCTTGGCCATCAAAGACAAACTCAATCTTATTCTCATGTTTCAGTTTGCCAGTACTTGCATATGTACACCATGTTTTAAAAATGTATAAAACAGTTATACAACATCAACATCATGATCAAAGATAAACAATTAATTAAACGTCAGCTTGTAATTTATGATTGCTGATTTCTGGATTAAGAATAACTTGACTTAAAACACACTATTGTTATCCCCAGATTTGGTGCCAGTTTCAACAACAGAGTTTAGCTGTGAGTAGACTTTTCTTAGCAAGGAGCTCATCAAATGACACGAAAAGCTGTTGTCCAGTGCGATTACAGAATTACGGTCAAATTGATCTTAACATTTTAATTTTATGCAAAACTACAGAATGAAAGTGGCAATCACGAGTAAACGATCGAGCCTTAGGTACAACCAGTAGAGCAACTTTTGGTACAAGAGGACCCTGAATTATACATTAATTGTAGTGAGAGGTAAGTAAACCACCATGTCTAAATTTATTTCATAGTTATTCAAATTTAAGAAGCAGTGACAAGCTACGGACACAAAAAGATAAAGAAAGTTAGATGTGAAGAGTTGGTGCTTGACAACTGTTGTTCCTATTGCCACATCTATTTTCTTACCTCCCTTATCACTGTTGGTCATAGGCACTGGAAACACACGAGTGACCCCACCTGCAAAACGAGACGTAAAGACATCAACGACCCCACGGGTACGTGATTATAAGAATAAAATGAGGAGAATGAAGATATCATTAATAGGCTGGAAAGCAAAGACAACCTGACTGAAGGTGATCTAACAACTTTAGAAGAAAAAAAGACCAATTTACAAGAATTAAGAAGAGACACTTTGAAGGACTATGTTGCCCAATCAAGAGCAAACTGGATTGAAAGTGGAGAACGCCCGACCAAATATTTCTGCAACTTAGAATCAAGGAATTTTTTTAGTAAATTGATATATGCTATAGAAACAGAAGAAGGAGAAACNGGTACAAGAGGACCCTGAATTATACATTAATTGTAGTGAGAGGTAAGTAAACCACCATGTCTAAATTTAGTTCATAGTTATTCAAATTTAAGAAGCAGTAACAAGCTACCGACACAAAAAGATAAAGAAAGTTAGATGTGACGAGTTGGTGCTTAACAAGTGTTGTTCCTATTGCCACATCTATTGTCTTACCTCCCTTATCACTGTTGGTCATAGGCACTGGAAACACACGAGTGACCCCACCTGCAAAACAAGACGTAAAGACATCAACCACCCTACGGGTATGTGATTATAAGAATAAAATGTGGAGAAATAAGATATCATTCTGAACCCAGGAATCACTTAGTCACTTAGCTGAAATTTGCCTCAAATAGTCCAGACATTTATCTTCTATGGACTTCATGATCGATTATGTTCAGACACTTGCTCATGAAATATCAGGTTTTTGGAAACAAAACACTTCTGAATTTTAGTGAAACTTGACCAGGACAGTAGTGTACCAACATAATTTTTTATACATTTTTTGGCCAGACAATAATACAAAGCCAGTCTGAGGATGGGCGCCTCAAACAGACCTGGCTTTAACAAAAGTATGTAATATTACCCAATAAATATATTCGACAATAAAATGTAACTGGAAAGAGGAGTAGGTGAAGGACTTTCCTGCGCACACACTCACGCGGTGCTGATATGATGTCTTGTGAAATTATATGCTATATAAATACATACATACATATAAAAATTATAACAGTAAAACTTTGATTATTTCTAGAATACTAATTAAAAGCATGCATGCAAACCTCTCCATTTATCCACACTTGTGTCCGGGGTATCTGTTAAATTGTGTTTAAAGCCTAAACGTTTGTAACTTCAACTTGAAATTGTTAAAAAAAGAGTCACTTTTCTAACACTGTTGTTTGATAAATGACTAAGTAAAGTGCAAGTGTATAATTTAATGGTATTGCAAATTAATTTGTGATTGGATTAGAGTTTAGAACAAAATCAAACATGTCCCAAATCGTAAACATGCATTGAGGTGCAATAATAAAACATGTGGAGTAAAGTCTGTAACTCATTACAATAGGGGCACTTATCAGTTTGGACCACCCCTATTTTGTATAAAGTGATACTTGTAAATATTCTTCTATGGGTAAAGAGGTACCTGAAGTTCTTTAATTCAGGATTTATGGGAAGGCTAAAGGGTAAAAAATAAATTTCTCTGGTTTGTTTTTCATTTTAATAATTACTTTAACACAGATAATTGTTGGGTTTCTGTGCAAAAGTATGTATAGTACAATTTTTAAACCAATCTTTACTACAACTATTACAATTAATCAAATGGAAGTTGTTACAACCAATAGATCTTGTTTCTTGTTCGCCAAGATGCTTCCTCAATAAGAAAGAAGAAAAAACACATCAATTATGAACGTGTTTTAGAAGAAGCCATTAATAGGCTGGAAAGCAAAGACAACCTGACTGAAGGTGATCTAACAACTTTAGAAGAAAAAAAGACCAATTTACAAGAATTAAGAAGAGACACTTTGAAGGACTATGTTGCCCAATCAAGAGCAAACTGGATTGAAAGTGGAGAACGCCCGACCAAATATTTCTGCAACTTAGAATCAAGGAATTTTTTTAGTAAATTGATATATGCTATAGAAACAGAAGAAGGAGAAACTATTATGGATCAAAAGGTAATTTTATGAGAGACGATGAATTTTTATAAGAACTTATATTGTTCGAGGTCTGAGAGCGAAGAAATGTTGAATAGTGTACTCGGACATTGTCGGTTCCTGGTACTTTCGGAGTTGGAGAGAATCCAACTAGAAAATGAAATTCATATTGATGAATTATTTGAGGTTTTAGAAAATGCAGAAAATGAAAAGTCCAGGCTCTGGTGGCTTTACGATGGAATTTTTGAAGATCTTAAGACATAAAATATTTTGTATTGCGGCACATTAAATGTAGTTTTGAAAAGGGACAAATGTCCACAACTCAACGGACTGGGATTATTACATGTATTACAAAACCAGTCAAGCCTAAACAGTTTCTGAAAAAATGGCGACCAATAACTTTACTGAATAGTGTATACAAACTGGCTTCAGGATGCATTGCAAACAGAATTAAAAAAGTTCGAAATAAACTGATTTCAAATACCCATACTGAATTTATTAAAGGAAGATTCATGGCTGAGAACACAAGACTAATTTATATTATGAGGTATACAAACACAACATTCCAGGACTACTTGTGTTGATAGATTTTGAGAAGGCTTTTGATAGTGTTTCCTGGGATTTTATATTCAAGTCCTGAATAATTTCAATTTCAAAGCCAATATCATTCGATATATAAGAATTTTTTATAATAAACCAATTGCCCGTGTCATACAAAATGGATTTCTGTCAGACAACTTCATACTAGAACGCGGATGTCGACAAGGTGATCCTCTCCCCCCTTATATTTTTATACTGTGTGCTGAAATTTTGTCCATATTGATTAAACATGATCCTGACGTGAAAGGTATTAAAATCGGCGACGAA
>NMRA01000210.1:224150-241907 GCA_002633005.1 Phoronis australis
TTCCAAAAACTTAATACTAAAAAAGATAAATGGACCACTTGTACCTTTATCCCTAAAAATATTATTTTGACGAAAAAGGGGTGTCATGATTCTTACCATATTCTGTGCAAAATGACATAATACCATCGGCTCAAAAGAAAGTATTGGGATTTTTGCTATCAGAGAAGATGTGGAACTTCTATTACAAACTTCCAAATGAATGTACGAATGACACAAGCTTACTTTTCTTTCAGTTCCGCTTACTGCATAGAATTCTACCTACTAACTGCTTTTTAAATAAGATTAGATACGTGGACTCAAATGCTTGTACTCTTTGTAAATGCTTTACCGAAACTCTAGAACATTTATTCTTTGAATGTGAATATGTTAATTCTTTCTGGTACGGGGTACGTCTCTGGTTAACGACTGCAATGCAAGTAATTTTTTTGAAATAGACAAAACCACCATAATATTTGATCTTAAAAATGAAAACAATAGAATAGAATTTTAAATTGGTTTCTTTTACAAACTAAAGTTTTCATTTTAAAAATGAAATTTGCTAACGTCGAACCTAATTTAGGATGTCTTAAACATTTTTTGAATGAGTGTTTTAATGTAGAAGTTAGTGCTTCGTTAAAAACACGGAAATTTAATGATACAAAAAAATGAGAAGATTGGAAATGTGTTTTTGAAAAATGAGGGGACCCAGAGAGTTGACCAGATGCCAGAACAGAAATTTAAGTAGTACTTTTTAACTTTGAAGTAACAATGAAATGCTTTCTTGTTATTTTTTTGCACAGTTCTGTACGGTGTTGTGTTGTGTTGTTTATATTTGTATACGTATCTGTCTTTTGTAATAAATGTATTGATAGTGAAAAAAAGATGCTTCCTCAATGCACTAAAAACCACATTGTATTGCAATAAAATTCTTGAGATTGTATTTTTGATAAATTTCCAGTCAAGAATTTTGCTTTCATTATCTAGAAAATCTTAAAATAACAGTCCCACTTCAAACATTTCCCGACAAAATATTGTTTTATTGCTAGGTAAAATGTTTCGATTATTCCACAAGACCTGTTTGTTAATAAGTATATTCTTAAAAACTTCTATATTCAAAGGCTCCAAGTTTTTAAGCACTTCAGTATAAAAGGAATTGTTAATTGATATTTTCAAATTTCTTAAATTTATTTATTATTGTGATATTTAAAATGAGGGTGGCCTCTTCAGTGACAGCACTGCTTTCCAAGAGGGCCCTCAACAAGAAAAACAGTAAGAAATACAATGAAGTAATAAAACAACAATGACATATATGTAAAAAGATACAATAAAAACAGGCTGAGAATTAAAACAATAACTAAATGACGAATAATGGTAAAATTTTAACTAAGACAGATGAAATAAATTAAGAGATGACACTAGACAGTGAGAGTATTTACGACAATGAAAAAATGACATGATTAAGACAGGCAGGGTATAAAAGGTTACGTAAGTTACAGCCACTTTTTAATATTTACTTTAAAGGTAGTAATTGAATTGGACCCTTTAATTTCTGGACTAAGAGAATTCCATATTATAGCAGCTGCATAGATAAAAGATCTCTTGCCCGTCTGGGTTTTAATTTTTTTAGAAGAAACATTTCCAGCAACAGAAAGTGTAGAATATACAGCCTGACTGCTATTGAATTTACTGCTGGAACCAAGCCATTGATACATCTGTACATACAACATGCAGAGAGATATTTCTTTCTTTGTCTTATTTTCATAAATGCCAGCTTGGAATACAAGTCATCAACCCTAGTGTCCCTAATTCTAGTACCCAGGATAGCCCTGGCAGCTCTATTTTGGATTACTTGGACTTTGCTGACAAGTGTGTCACTAGTGTGCCCCAAACCGGTAAACAATAATCAATATGAGGCTGAATAATAGAATGGTAAAGGGTCTTAAGAGTACTGACATTAAGAAATTTGCCAAGACGTTTAAGTACACCGATTTTCTTTGATAATTTCTTTGCGATATGATCTACGTGCATATTAAATTTAAGATTGGGATCTAAAGTAAGGCCCAAGTACTTAAACTTGTCAACATTCTTGATGGGAGAGCCGTTGATAGAAAGGGAAGTATGAAAGAAAATAAGATACAATTCATGAAAATACTGTAACTGCCGGGGTACCAGTACTTTGCAAATGTTTCTGTTGCNCTAGGTCAGTTACTGTATCTATGTTCAGTAGAGAGTAGAGTTTTGTTCAGAAAGTATGAACGCAACGGAATAAAGACCGTGAAAAATGAAAAGTGTCGTGTATTCAACAAATTCTGTATAACAGAAAACTTGCTCCCGAAGTACAGTCAATGAATGAGTGAACAAGACCCATGTCATTTTTCGAGGTATTGCCCAAGAAGTAACACATTTGCATCAGGGTAAGAATAAACTATGTCCTGTTCTATACAAACTAATAGCTGCTATAAACCAGCCCTCAGGCAAAAAAGCTCAACAGTTTAGATCACAAAGCATCCCAACAGCTTTTCCCAGAAAGTACGACAACGTAGGAAAGGCAGTTCACAAAAAAGTACGAAAAGGTTAAAAGAAGTAGAAAAAAAATTAAGAACAGGGTTACTGTTCACAATCCGACCCCATTAACGTAGTACTTGATATTAATATTTTCTGAATACTCTCGCCATGGTGATCATGGTGATTCCAAAAATGCACGGTGTTACTCGTACAGATTAGGCTCTTCTTATTCATGCTTTCACTGTTTTTACGAGGTGTTCATTTGCGGCAGCTGATCTCAAGCAACCGCCATTATAAAACTGCGAATCTCATGGAACGAATGATAACTACAATGATCACGCGTGTGTGTCAAAAGACCTCAAAATTGGCTAGTATGTAGAAGCTACCCTGTGGCATATCAGGAAAACTCTGAGTAAAAAACAGTAATAGCCATTAATAAAGGTTTGCCGGTTCAAAATTTCTTCTTTAGAAAAAACACGAGAGTAGGTGTTCCAGCGGACAAATATTGTCCTTGAAAACACTTGACATCTCGCAGACATGATTTTGGCTGTGTTATGATGGTGGACGTGTGTCGTCTCAACGACAAAAACCGTTTCAAACAAGTGGAATTAGGCAATAAGATAACTAATATCACTGATAAGCTAAAATACGCAAACACAGAAACACATTCGGCATGGAACCAACTTCACTCTAGGTTAACTGTTAGTTATCAATCCTGCCGAAAGGTGTTGCACTTTTAAAATTGGCTGTTCACTAAATTGCAATTGAACTCCTTGGAAAAACTCGAAAATTATGAATAAGAAGTGACCAATCAGTACCAGTACACAATACATTTTTAGAATCAACGTGACCAGACGATTCAGAAAATAGTAGTATCGAGTGGTTATTGTTACAGTTGGATATTTACAAGGTCAGTATCCGCAACAGTAGGTGGTCCGAATCAAAATTTCTTGACAGAAAGCAGGCTTAATGCAGCTTCAACTGTAAAGTCACAAATATCACCAAATAGCAGTTAACAGAATAAGCATACAGAGATAATTAACATTATAACTAAACATTGCCATAGCAGTTTTCAATTTCAAACATGCAATGAAATACTAGCCACTGACATGCAAACATCAGGCAACACTACAGTAGGGCATCTGTGTTTTACCTTTGATCATTTCACAAACAAATCTCCGCTCGTCTAGTTCGCTACATCTCTCCTCTACCCACAATCCGCCAGACGCCACACTGACACAGTCCCGGTCATTTTGGGCCTTATGATCAGCAGGCCACCTGCAAAATCAACACCATACATTAGAAACAAATTAAGCAACAATTTGGTACAATCATGTCAACCTAAAAGGCTGGAAATTCTCACAAAGGTCGTACTACCTCTACCAGGATATCAACACTCAGCACTAAAAATCATACTAATATATTTCAATTGCTGTCAGTAAGAAAAATCATAAAATTTGTAACTGGATTAAATGCTGCAATACACTGCACTAGTTAAGTGCCTGTTGCTGGTTACAACATGCACTACCACACAAACTATCCACCTGTCTTCCAAAAATGCTGGTATTTGCTATATAAGCCTGCTGATACAGTGCAATAATATTCAAACACAATAAGTGAAGAACACAGAACAGCTAATGTGAACAGATGCAATAACATAGAAAAATAACATCTCAGCTACCATAACATTACAGTTGGTGTTCCTAGGTCATTTTTCAATGTACATGGCTGAGATTCTACAATACGATCATGCATGTCAGCAAACTGACAACGTGACATTAACGTTTTTGCTTTGTTGTAAATAAAAGCACTGAAAACTGCCCAATTATGTAAAAAATATGTTACAAAACATCATGTAATCTTGATGTTTGCATGTTTGGCACTCACTAATGCACTATATGGAAAAAATAGGTAAGCCATAAAATGTAGAACACCTGTTACTTCAGCTACAGATGTGAACGAGGCCGGGATTTGGATCCTAAAATTGCGAGAAAAGAATGGTTCTTTTGAAGAATGAATTTGTTGCGTAGTATGAGAGACTGTGGAAGACTTTAGACATCTTCCATCCTAAAATGCGCTAACAATATAATGTCCCCAGGCATCAGCTCTACTGTGGACTATGAACTGCGTATGAAATGGTTGAAAATACGAGTGGAAAAGTTTAAAAGTGAGTATATGGTTATATGGGCGCTGTGCCATCGTCCGACGATTTTTTGGTTGCCACCTTTAACGAGAACCAAAGTCAGAAATATGAGTGGCAAATATGCCATCACTAGTATATTTGAGTGCAATTTTTGCCCGTGTTTTGAGCTGTTATGATTATGATGACGATGATGGCAAAGGTGACAGTGTCAGTAATATGTTGATGTTGTAATTTTCAGTGTCGTCTTTGAAATGGACGGCATCGTTGTCCTTGGACAAGTCAGAATCCTTGGCACCTAAGAATGATTGACGTTAGAGGCGTTGTCCTTTCTGTCACTATCAGTTTGAGTGGTCAGTGTTTCATGTCAGTGATGTCATCAATGTATGGGGCTTCAAAATCACTTTTTGTGTATTAGCGTCACCTAGAGTGTTCAACTTAGAGGAGACATCGTCGTCTTCAGCAATATAGTTGCGGCATCGTCGGTATTGTTGACAGTGCCAGCAGCAATGTCATGGTCAGAGGTTGTCTTTTGCATCGTCATTGGTGTCGTGGTCATTAGCATGTATTGTGATGCTGTTTTTGTCCATGTGATGCCTTCTTCAGTCGATTTTGCAAGAAAGTCAGAGTCCTTTCATTACTTGGCAACATGAAATTTTGTCACCCACGTTGCTGTCGTGAATTAAGTTTCTTTGCTTTTTTGCATTCTACAGGTCGTAGTTTTCGTCTGATCAACATGAAATCTCAACACAACATGTATCTCGTAAAGTGCTAAAACACTATTGTCTTTGCCATGAACAAATTGCCAATGTGGCAGCCATTTTGTCTTCAAAGTTTCACTTGAACTGTTTTAAAGCCTTAGTGCATTTATCATAAGATTATAGTAAGCTCAAACTTCATGTAACTAACGCATCACATGCTCTACCAATGATAAAAGTTTCAAATTGTTCCATTACAAGATGGCAGACATAGAGACCTTTTTACCCAAAACACATTTTCTCAAACAGAGGCCACCCAATGTAATTCGTTTGAATGCGTTTTATTTACATGACTGCACAATTGCTGAGGTGAAATTTACAATGTTGCCTACAGCCACCATTTTGTATTTCACATTTGAACCCCAAAGGTGCCTGTCCAATTCTGTATTTAAACAGCCCTGCAGTATTCGTGGACTGATAGCATACATTTATTATCAAGTGCTGTTTTCGTCATTTACTCACTATTTTAAGAAAAATCTGCATTTTGTTGTCAGGCCCCCATAGAGCACCACGTACAGATCAGCTTTATTTATTAACTCTATCTACTTATCCAACACAGGAGTGCACATACATGGCGCATGCTCAACTCGAACCCCGACTCGTATATTGTTACTTTTGGCGGTGGATCCATGTCAGGAAAATTATAAAAAATTAGTAAATCTTGAACCCCCATGGAAATACAGATCACAAACTTTTAAGTGGTCTGCAATGCCACCTGTTGGCCACATCACGTGGGCTAATGAAGAGAAGTCTGAAACGATTTCTGCCCCCACTGGGACTCAAACCCGGGCCCTTCTGCAAACAGTGAAGACACTCTAGTCTACAGAGCCATCTGGTGAGTTGCCCACTGCTAAGTCCGATAGATTTTCTGTGTTGGATCAGTGGTCCAAATGGCTCAGTGGACAGAGCGTCTGCCTGGTTAACAGAAGGTCCTGGGTTCGAGTCCCAGTCAGGGGCAGAAATCTTTTCAGACTTATGTTCATTAGGTCATGTGATAAGGCCAACAGATGACGTGCAGAAAAGACTTTAAAATGTTTATGATATGCGGCTTTGTAATTATTATCTGTATATCAATGTTGTCATCTTGAAGGAGTCATCATTGCCAGCTACATGTATGTTGTTGTCGATGTTTCTGACTCTCCTGACAGTGTTGGCAGCGATGTCGCAGTTTTGAAGGATGTTCCTCTGCCTTATCACTGATGTCCTGGACATTCTCGTCTGGGTTTGGCAATGCTTGTCTTCATACTTCCTTTTTCAAACAATTTCACCAAATGTTGCTCTGTCAAAGCGCCTTCATCCTGTTACACTTTAGTCATTTTAGAAGTGATCTCAGGGCTCGGGAAGAACTGACCCTGCGTTATTGCTTCACACCATGCTCAATAGGTGTCAGGTCACGGCGTCAACAGTCCATTTCACCTCAGACTAAACAAGAGCAACGCAGAGCGTTGAAATGTGCCCAAGAATGCAACACAAACAGAGCGCTTCTAGGGGTGTTTATTTGGAACATAAAAGATATTTACCAAATTTGATAAAAATCTATCAAGGAAAACGAAAAAATGAAATTGCCACTAAGAGGACATACGCACAAAAAACATAACTGCCACTACTAAGATGCGCCACATATAGATAAAGTCATGGGAAAATCATCTTCAGACTTCCTCTTCACATTTAGGAAGTTCAACATACATGCCAATTTCCACAACCATCCTTAGAGTGGTTTGGTTGACAGAGGGGCAGACGCCAAATAACAAGACTCGAAAACAGTAAAAATGGCCACAAGGTGGCGCAAGATATCATGAATCACCGAAATCCAGAGTATAGCGTCAACTCAGTAATAGATACCTATCAGCCAAATTTTATGAAAATCCGTTGAGGACCTTTGAAGATACAGAGGTAACATTAAAAAACTAAAATTGCCACTAGGGTGAACCCTGGTAGTTGGATCCATCCGAAAGCCATCGTCGTTTGTTGTCAAAACCATTATATATACATATGCTAAATTTAATAAAGATCCTGCAGAGGGTTTAGCAAATACAGTCATGGGCGTAAAAAAACTGTCACTAAGAGGCACCTCAGTTGTCGAGGCCGTCGGGAAATCATCGCCAACCCTCTTCTTCCCATTAGGAACATACATGCCAATTTCCACAATCATCCTTAGAGCGGTTTGGTTGACAGAGGGGCAGATGCCAAAAAACAGAGTCGAAAATAGTAAAAATGGCCACAAGGTAGCACAAAATGCCCCGAATTCAACTGAAAACCGGATGGTAGTGTCACCTCACTAATAAAATGAATGCCTATCTGCCAAATTTTATGAAAATCTATTGACAACCTTTTAAGATACAGTGGTAACCGTAAAGACTAAAATTGCCACTAGGGGGCACATTGGTTGCCAGATCCGAATGTCGTCGTCCCCTCTTGACAACTTTATATAAATTCACCAGCAAAATTCAATAATCATCCTGTAGAGCGTTAAGGAGATACAGCAGTGGGCCCAAAAACGAACAAAACTGCCACTAGGAGGCGTCACAATAGTCAAAGTCATCGGAAAATCATCGTCAGCTGCCCTCTTCACTATAAGAACATTATATGCCAATTTTCAAAATCATCCCTAGAGCGGTTTGGTTGATAGAAGGGAGGCGCCAAAAAACAGATTCCAAAATGGCCACTAGGTGGTGCAAAGTACCTCCAATCCGGTGGAAAACGTGAGGATGGCATCATTTCACTAATAGATGCCTAATTGCCAAATTTCACGAAAATCCATTAAGGACCTTCCAAGATATAGAGGTAAGCATATAAAATAAAATTCCCACTAGGTGGCACATCGGTAGTCAGAGAGGTCCGAAATTCGTCGTTCTCCGTCGCCAGCTTCATAGAAACACATCTGCCAAACCTTATCAAGATTTTGTGAAGGGTTTAGGAGATACAGCTGCGGACACCGGATGCCCTGACAGAGATGACAGCAATATGTGACCACATATTATGTGGGTGCATAATCTGAGATACTGACATGTTGGATTTGTCTAGGCAAATAATTGTGACCAATTTCACTTTTGACTTATGACAAGAAGGGTCTTTTGGAAAGTAAAACATTGCCCGACAGACGAGAACATGGTTAATAGCTGTTTTAACTATGGGCAACTCATTATCTTCTCTCTCAGTCGAAGTCACTCAACTCCCAAAAACACCAGACATGACTTACCCACTGAAGATGGGAATTGTATTATCAATCCAAGTATATTTTCCCTCTTTCTTGATATCATTCAACCCAATCCATGTTCTATGGCTGGAACTCTTGGCTATTAACCCTAAATAGCATAAATTAATATAGACACATAACAACCACTAATTAAACCAGACAAGAAACGAAAAGCAAGAAATTGGCTTTACAGTCCATGCAGCGCCATATCTGAAAACTATTATTGTTTTGGTTTGTGTAATGGATGGAACTCTTTGTTTTGGCGTTTCTAATTTCACAATCATAAAAACACAATGGAATTTTTGAAGACAGCATCAGGACTGGCATGGCATTCATTCATATTGATTGTTTTGCCAGCATGGCGTGCATTGACAGGTTTGACGGAAAGATACACTGCTTTAACTATATTTCTTTCAGTTTGAAGTGAGCAACTTTAGCTTTGAATACTTGAATAGTGCTGCATGGGACTTGAACCACAAAAATGATAATAGATTATGAACATATCAGTGGTCTGGTAACAAAAGTAGTTTACAGCAAGTCCTACTGATAGGAAATTATGTACAAGTTAACGTTATTCATAAGGACCGACATAAGAGTTTGACTCGTAAAAGTTCACCAGCATCCCCCTCACTAGCTTCTTCTTTAAGTCTCAACATAGATATCAAATGCATTAGAACACACTGTTAACTTAATCGAGAGCAAGGGTGGTAATCAAACTCCTCACACGCATTGCAAGACACTTACTCCAAAGCTCTCACTGCACAGCAGAAGAAACTTACAACAAAGAGACCTTATCACACCCAAATGTTAGTGCAACAATTGTGTGGACAGTGATAGGTGGTTGTGGTACGCACCTCTTATCTATGTAAATGGTCTTGCAATGGCTGCTATTTGTGGGGAGTGATAAGTGGTTGTGGTACGCATCTCTATGTATGTGGTCTCGCAGTGGCCACTATTTGTGGTGAGTGATAAGGGTTCCCCTTCTGTTGTGTTCTACAACCTGTACATTGCTACCCTACTTCAGATAGATGACGATGGCAGTCCTCCAGTAGATTTGCACAAAAATAACTGCAAGAATTGCTTGTTTTTTACTACTCAAAGGCTGACTAGAGAACAATAAACTTTTCAAAACGAGACACACTTCGACAGAACTCACAAAACTCTGCACACTTTGGATAATCTCCTTGCCAAAATTAGTTGATAGTCTAGCTGAGCTTTTGTCGCCGTTTAATGTGACACTGTTTGTTTATGAACCTACTTACACGGTAAGTTATCGCGATTTCCACAATGTTCATCGAGCAAAACGTGTCTAGATTTTGCTGAGATTTAGCCAGAATCAAAAACGGATCCTAGTAAAAAAGAAATGTGTATTTAGTTGTGACTTTGTGCGCTGAAATTTTCTCGGATTTTAATGTCATCCAGTTTATTTTGAAAACTACAGTAACACCTTGCCAGTATTATTCGGCAGTTAGGTAACACTTTTGCCACTAAAATAACATTTCCTTCAAACTTTTGTCGGAGTTTAATGTGACTTTATTGACCGAGCTGCTAATTGTTTATTTATGTTATGAACTTTTGCACTAAGTTGTCGCGATCATCTTGACAATGTGGATGGAGCAACACCTGTGGAGATTTCACCAAGATTTTGTCGAGATTTAACCACAATCGAAGAGCATTCTTGTAAAAAATGAATGGGCATTTTGTTGCAGTTGCATGCACCGAAAGTTTGTCAAATTTTGACTTAATTCAGTTTATTATAAAAACTACTATCAGTAGACTAAGTATAAACTATCAAAATTTTACCTAATGTTTTAAGGCAAAGGTAGAGTTTTCTTAATATTCATTTTTGTTAAAAAATGTGACAAGTACCTGTATAACTACACTATTCTATCACGACATGTGTGAAAACAGAAGTAACCAAGTAGACTTACTGTGAACAAATTCACTCTCTGCTTTAGTCGTTACTGTAACCAAGTTAGCTTGGCTATAGCCGCAGTGTAACTGGGCCTGTTTCCATGTCAACTGAGCAGGATGAAGGAGGTAGCAGTGTCCATTGAACTCTGACCAACCACTGGGACAGCCATCTTGAACAATGTGAACTCAATTGTACAGGTGGATATGACATGAAAATTATACAATTTTAGAGAAATTGCAAAAAATCAACAAGANGCAAGAATTGCTTGTTTTTTATTGACCAAAGGCTGACTACAGAACAATAAACTTTTCAAAATAAACGAGACACACTTGGACAGAACTCAAAAAACTCTGCACACTTTGGATAATCTCCTTGCCAAAATTAGTTGATAGTTTAGCTGAGCTTTTGTCGCCGTTTAATGTGACACTGTTTGTTTATGAACCTACTTACACAGTAAGTTATCGCGATTTCCACAACATTCATCGAGCAAAACGTGTCTAGATTTTGCTGAGATTGAGCCAGAATCAAAAACGGATCCTAGTAAAAAAGAAATGTGTATTTAGATGTGACTTTGTGCGCTGAAATTTTCTCGGATTTTAATGTCGTCCAGTTTATTTTGAAACCTACAGTTAACACCTTGCCAGTATTATTCGGCAGTTGGGTTACACTTTTTCCACTAAAATAATATTTCCTTCAAACTTTTTTTGGAGTTTAATGTGACATTATTGACCTAGCTGCTAATTGTTTATTTATGTTATGAACTTTTGCAGTAAGTTGTCGCGATCATCTTGACAATGTAGATGGAGCAACACCTGTGGAGATTTCACCAAGATTTTGTCGAGATTTTACCAGAATCGAAAAGCATTCTTGTAAAAAATGAATGGGCATTTTGTTGCAGTTGCATGCACCGAAAGTTTGTCAAATTTTGACTTAATTCAGTTTATTATAAAAACTACTATCAGTAGACTAAGTATAAACTATCAAAATTTTACCTAATGTTTTAAGGCAAAGGTAGAGTTTTCTTAATATTCATTTTTGTTAAAAAATGTGACAAGTACCTGTATAACTACACTATTCTATCACGACATGTGTGAAAACAGAAGTAACCAAGTAGACTTACTGTGAACAAATTCACTCTCTGCTTTAGTCGTTACTGTAACCAAGTTAGCTTGGCTATAGCCGCAGTGTAACTGGGCCTGTTTCCATGTCAACTGAGCAGGATGAAGGAGGTAGCAGTGTCCATTGAACTCTGACCAACCACTGGGACAGCCATCTTGAACAATGTGAACTCAATTGTACAGGTGGATATGACATGAAAATTATACAATTTTAGAGAAATTGCAAAAAATCAACAAGAGCGTCAAGATAATCAGCTCTGACTTGCATTATCAGTTTGAATTCTAGTCTTATTTGCCCAATTCCAATAAAAAGACAGACACCTAACATCTATTATCGAAGTATCATGTATAGCAAATGTGAACACTTTAATTAATACAGTCAAGTCATTTTGAGTTGCATGAGGTTATTCAGGCACATAGCTCACAAAATAATATACCAGGTAATTCAAAACCAATACTTCTTAAATGTTACTTATGATATGCAGTGATAGACCTGACAGCACCGATGTATTTTGAAATTTGGGAGCATCGTTTTTATGGCAGAAATAGCACATGAAATTTTTAAGTTTCAGCTTGAATTAAATGACAAAGAACGACTGAAATTAATAAAATCCATCCTAGTCTATACTTACCAAATGCTCTGTACTCTAACTGTATACCTCTATATTCATAAATATTCTGGTGATTTGTATGGAATGTAACACGCACACCATTTGTTGTGCTGACCACACTGCCTGGATTGGTTCTTCCACACCATGCAATTATATTACTGGTCGATGAGTTTGGAAAGACTGGAACATACAATGTACCATTCAAGGATTAGGCCACCAGTGGGTAGTATTTAAATGAACACACTGCACAAAAACCCAGAAAGATAAAAGCACTCACGAGAATGACAGTTGGTAAATCAAATTTGACTGAGAAAGGACAATGATGAAGACTTTGATCAGGATGATGATGATGATAATGATGATGAAAATGCTTTCTTCATAGAGTAAATGGTGGACAAACAAAAGTACAACAAAGACCTAGTAGTCAAAAGTACAGCAAAGACCAAGTCAAAAGTACAGAAAAGACCTGGGGCCCATTCCAAGAAACTGACTTGAGTTCCTTTTTGACTTAAGTTTAAGATTTGTCTTAACTTCCAATCTTTGAAACTTCCACATCCGGTAAGTTTGTCAAAATTATGACAAAGCTTAATTATGTCAAACACTTAAATTAAGCTTAAGATATCTTCCTTGAAATGAATTTGAGACAAATTTAACTTTTATTTTAAATTTAGTTAAATTTAAGAATTGTCTTAGCTAAGTTAGTTTTGTTGGAACGGGACCCTAGTCAAAAGTACAGCAAAGACCAAGTCAAAAGTACATCAAAGACCTAGTCAAAAGCACAGCAAAGACCTAGTCAAAAGTACAAAAAAGACCTAGTCAAAGTACAGCAAAGACCAACTTAGTTAAAAGAAGAACAGTTACCCATAAATCTCAAAAACTGTTCGTGTTAGAAAAAATGATAGACACACTAACTTCTTGCAACGAAAAATTTTCATCAAATAAAACCTTCACCAGAACTGCAAACCTGGTTACCACTCTGAAATGCCACACTTAAGTCAATGTGGAAACAAATTTTGAAGCCTGACCTTTGTAATCTGCAGCAAACAATTCTTAGCTAAACAAAGGCAAAGTGGCTTAGAACAACGATCAACACATGCTCTAACAAAAAACGTAGGATGAATATTAGTTTTGAGCTTATTGAACTCACTTGGCCTTATCAATCATGTTTGGCTTAACACCCACCTCCTTAATTAGTCCAAAGTTTCACTTTTAATTACCCATGCTCGTTTACACGATCATCCACTGTCAATTTATGTGCAGTATTTGAGACTTCTGGTTCCTTAAAGCACCGCATCTTTTAATGGTCATTTGAGCTTCCAAAATGTACACACCTTGCTTGTTTTTAACTCACTACTAGTACATTGAGTCTGCATAGTGACCCTTTGAGCGAATTGGCGTACAGAGAAGCTGACATCAAAAAAAATAGACTCGAAAATAATAAAAATAACCACTAGTTGACGCAGAGCATGTTAAATCCATCTGTAAATGTAAGGGCATCGTCGGCTCTTTAGTAGAATCTTATTGGCCACATTTCATGAAAAAGTACATGAACTCCAAAAGTACCGAGGCAGACATCAAAAATTTATTGCTGCTTGGGGCACAGCCAAAGCCACAGCGGTCCGAAACTCGTCAATTGTCCTCAGCTTTGTAGGAACACATCTGCCAAATTTCACAAAGATCCTGCAAGGTATTAAGGAGATACAGCTGTGGATGCAAAACAAAAACACTAGAGGAGACCAATGCAGTCAGACCATTCCATAAAGCAACGTCAGATGTAGTCTTCTCATGAGGAACCACTTTGTCAATTCGCGTAATGATTCTTCAAGCAATTGGCAGATAGAGAGGCCGATGCCAAAAAGCAGACTGAAGAGTAATCAAATTGGCCAAGGTGGCACAGATACTTCCAACATATCCAAAATGGAAAAACACTGTTGTCTCCTCATTACCAATTTGCCACAAATTTCATGAAAATCCATCAAAGAACTATGAAGATAAAATTGGCACTAGGTGGCGCAGTGGCAGTCAAATTGATTTGAAACTTGTTGTCTTCCTCGGTCAGTTTTAAGGAACATATCTCACAAATCTAGTTGAGATTCAGTAAAGGATTTAGGAGATACAGCAGCAGAAATCAGACACGACAGAGAAGCCGCCCATATGCGACCATATATTATAAGTTTAAGTTGGCGCATAAAGACAGAACATTTTATATCAGTACAAGACATGATACAGACTCACTATTTTCAATCTTCATGTAGTCATAGCCATCAGTACAGACAGCGACATCTGCAGGAGCCCACTGAATATCTGATAATTTAACCTCTAGCTGAACTCGTGTTCCTGTGGGGGCAGAAAGCCGCCAAACGCAATGCCGATTGTTCCCATAATTCAGTTCCCCTGGTAAGTTAGAATTTATCAGTCCAGTCACCGTCGTATTGATGATGTCAACACTGACCCCACTGCCACCGCAATACACCACACCGCCAACTGGAAAATTCAACATGCCATAGTAAGTTTGCAATGCAGACATAAAAAATCAAACAGCCTGCCAAGCTTTTTTAAATTCATTTATTTAACCAGAAACCATATTATTAGTGATTAGTGGATATGGCTGGGGTTGGGCGGCAGTTTCTGTAATGGAATCGGTCTATAGCTCATTGGGTGGCCCCAGCCAAAATAAAGAACAGTTACATCATACAGAACAAATAGTATTTTGAAAATTAATTAACTAAATAGTGATTGGGCAGATAATTAGCATGAATGTATTATAAAAAGGGGAGAGGGAAGGGGGAGGACTTTCATACACTCATTCACTCTCACATTCACTCGATTTAATTAACAGCTCGCCGAGTGAAGTATGATTTAGCATTTTTCACTCGCCTGACTCGGCTCAGAAGTGTGTTAGCAAAACCTAGGTCCAACCATACAAAACAATTTCTACCTCCACAAATGAAGAGCATTCATTTCGAGTGTGGTTATTACATGCCCACAATCCTTGCACATCAGTCGTCACTCACATAAGCCGTCATTTCTATCATGAATATGGAGATCACGAGTTATACGAGACAGCATGTACTAAATGTAAATTTTGTAAGTGGTTCACTAGTGATTGATAGATGGCGATGTAGTCTGCCATTGTCGAGAGGTGGCGCTTGGTATGTCAGACAATCAAAGAAAGTTGGCAATGCCCAAACGACTACACTGTTGTTAATCATTTTGTTAAATGTGAAACATTACATCGTGTTACGTTAGTTTGAACTGTTGAAACAAACGCATTACCAATACAAGCTAATATTTTTATGAATATGCCATTCGATTTATTTGAACTGCGAAATCAAGCTTAGTAATTAAAATGGCTTGAGCCCAATCATGACTGGGTAATTGCAATGTAATGTGATGAGTCAAGTTTCATGAACATTTTAAAGATAACCAAAAAATGAAAATGAAACTGATTAAGAGTAAATGGCCTAATTCGATATTTGTTTTACAACCAGCTAAACAGAGCCAAATGCAGCTATATGTTGTAATGCTTACATTAAATGGACTTGGATGACCATTCTGCTTAGTGATATCTTTTGATCCACATCAGATGAACAGCAAACTTGACGGTGGAAAATCCCTACAGAGGTAGGTGCAGGTAGACTACATATTGAAGTTTGTGTAATTCAACACAGTCACCACCTCAAAGATTAGCCATAAAACAAGAAAAACAAACCAAATTTTGCATGCACATGAAAGGTGTGAACAAAACAATACTAATTTTAAGATTTACCTAGAAGCTACAAGAGTAATAGCATTCAAGGCAGCTTACCTTCACGAGTGACAGCCCAAAACAATAATAAGCATGTGCGAAGTGACATCTAGTGTCTGAAAAAGTACACAAGAAAGATAAAATATAATGATTCAGTCGACCTCTTATCCAAAGTACATCTATGGTAGAATCTCATAAACTTAATTAGGACATAATAAGAGGTGATACTTAAAGTTTCTCATAATCTGAGCACCCATCAACTAAAATTTGATGGATTGGTTATCTTTCACAGTTCCTTTTCGAAACAGTATCCCTTGGCTCGTATACAATGATCCCTACGTTTCATCCACAAATCCTTGCATTTCTGATACTTTTTGCACGTGACCTCCTTCAATAACTTCAGGTCAACTGTCTTAGAATGTCTTGTACACTCGAAACGGTGCCCTAGATTGGGGAATAGAAAAAAACCACAGGGGACCAGGTCCAGTGAATAAGCCCGTATGGAAAGACCATAGTGTTCCTAGAATCCAAGAACTCCTTGCCCACTCATTTTCCCACTGTTCCAGTAGTTTCAATACTTCCCATTAACAGTTTGTCCCTGAGTAATTAATTCCTTGTGAACAATGTCCTGCATGTCAAAAATCAACATGGACTCCACGTTGATACAAACTCAGCACGCTTTCTTCAATCTTGGTGAACCATAGGCAGTTATATCACCCTGAATGCCGCAGGCATACACGGCGATAGCAAATCCTCATAAAAAGTTACTCGCTTCAAAATACAGTGAATAAGATTGAATGAAACATGAAAATATGCACATGGAGTTATAATTAACACACACCATGACTCTGGATGCAATTTAGACAACATAACTTGAACATATCCATGCAATCTCTCGTGATTCGCTCGACTTTATCTCGCCGGTGCCATTTTGAGGTAGTTACATGAAATCATGCCTGTTGACATAAAAAATTATTACAAATTTCACCTGATACCTTCCCATATGCTATTGTGCAAGTGTCACGTGCCAGCATCATGCGCTTCACTCAGTCTCGTGCTAGCATTTGCCCAACTCACGAGACTCAGTTGAAATATTTTGTGGTAATCCCACGCGCAGTAAAAAAGTTAACGGTGACCAAAAAAGCGGCCTTGAAATTCTTCGCCAAAGTCACCTGAGTTCTCATAGCTATGCTTCATCGAATATATGTGTAGAAGCAGACAGGATTACTGAAGAAAGTAAGCACTTTTGAAAGTGATAGTTTTAAGTGTAGGATGTATTTTTGATGAGGTGGTAACTCTTAATCAGTGAATGGATTTCGCCTACCGCCCCCTTTAAATACACAGGACGAAATTAGTACGTGATGGGAAGTATTTTAGCCCATAACTGGACAACCGAGGGGCTACATGTTGCCTAGGTGAACCAGGAATCTACTTCATGAAACACGAGTGAAAATTATGCAGTCACACGTACTTTCGAGCAAACATTTTCACCTGTGTCGAACGCTCTACACACTAAAACTACTACAAGAAATAACCAGACATAATGAAGTTGGAAACATTAGGCCCATGGTGAGTCATGCGCTTATACTGCCTAAGGAGATGAACCTGCATAAGATGACTGACCAAAAGGGGAAATTGGTTGTTACCGCACACTTGCTAATTTTCTGTTTGACTAAAACGCTGTTCACAGTTTCAGATGTAGCAGCAGACACATTAGTTGATTTCACCAGATTTTCACTTCAGGTATTTTGTTTATTTTATTTTTGCCTCACGCACTCTACCCCCTC
>NMRA01000210.1:249652-340782 GCA_002633005.1 Phoronis australis
ATACAATTTTATGAAAAATTTATTACCTTTAACGAGACACTTTCATAGACAAAAATGAAATCCTCGAGTTGGGCCCATTCTTTTCGCTCAGGGGGTCACAGAAAACATGTTCACCATGATAGTTCAGGCAGTCTCTGGAGATGATGTATGTTACAACGAAAATGGTGGATAGTTTTTATAGATATTTAAAAATAAGAATTTGACTTTGCTTTAACAATATCTGCATGGACAGGTCTAAGTTTTTTATTTTTTCCAACATACTACCAAATTACAATACAACATAAAACATACTGCGTAAAGGTACAAAGGCTAGCATTCAGTATTTTTCGAATTAAACTACACAATGTCGTAATTTGACAAGATTAATAAACTATTTGTATCTTTTCCAGTAGAATTCAATCCAATTCTAGCTAAATCTCACCAAAGTAACTTATTGCGCAAGACCATTCACAGACAAAAATAAGGACAAGACACAATGTCGACATTCAACTCTGACAAAAGTTCAATTACGTAAACTGACAAGTTATTCTGGTAAGAAGTTTATGCAAATTTGGCAGTCTTGGAGACTTCTGTTGAAGTCTGTCAAATTTCTTTCGAAATCTCTTGGTACGTGTACCAGTAAAATGCAACATCGCAAAATTCCGACTTGCACAAATATTCTGCTGCAGTAATGAATAATAATTTTTCAATGACAACACTGAGCCGACCACATGGGATCATAGGCCTACAGTTTATGCTAAAAATTGTTGATTTATAAGTAGCCTCACCATTTACACGAACGACGTCGCTCTAGTCGGCTGGCGACTGTGTTGGCTTACGTAGTAAATGACTATCTCACCACTGAGACAGCGATCGGGTCCTTAGTTAAGTCAATGAAATAATATTAGAGTGTAAAGCGGCATGGAAAGCGAAAGTTTGCCAAAATATTGCTTAAACAATTCCTGACGAAAGTAACAGCTCACAACGTCTACTACATGGTGTTAGCCTTCCCCTGTGGGGAAATTTCCACGAAAAAGCACAAATTTCACGATTCTTGAAATACGCCCTAAGGAAAAATTCTGTAGAGTCACCACAGAGTCTAATCTTCATTCCAAAGTATGATAAACGCGCTCAGAGTCTCGACTGACAAGAAACATATTAATGACAGATTATCATGTATAATCCCACTCCGAATCTAAGGTCGACAGCACAGTATGAGGCAATCCAGTGAAGGAAGAGATTCCCCAGAAGAATTCCATTGAATGCCACGATACTTTTGTAACTAATTTTTAACATTAATTGCCTTTTAGTGGGGGCGCTGCTTGAAGTCGCCTTTGTTTTGTTTACATCAAATGTCAAAGCCACACTTTCCATATACGGGAAATGTGCTACGTCCATATCTTGCCGATACCAAATGAGGCGTGCTTTGCTTTGTGGGAGAAAACCCAAGGAAGTGACGAGCAGTTGACAAATATTTTTTTTGTTGAAATTTTAAGGTAAGAGAAAACTGATTTGACATCAACGTCAGTTCAAAATCTTTACAAGCAAACCATAAAAATTTGTGGTGAATGACGCTGAATTCTGTTTTAGTGGCAGAGAACCACTTTGAATAATGCGATTTAGTCCGTTTTTCGCCGTGCCAGGCCTCTTTAAACTTAAAAACTCTTCTGGGTTTGACGGCTTATTTAGTAACTAAAACACTACCAACTTCTTTCTAAACCCATTTCTCATATTATCAACCAGTCTTCACGATCACCATTCGTTCCAGATGAACTGAAAATTGCAAAGGTCTTCGCATTTTTAACTTTAATTACCTTGAAAAACTTCAGTAGTTACAGACCAATTTCAATACTAACGGAGTACTGGCGAGTTGATGTTATGCTATATTCAGAATTTTCACAAATTCGAGATTTTTTTGTTGCCTGATAACCACCGATGCTCAATTTTGTTACCATGCCGACTGTCGTACAAATCCCGTGAGCTTTCTAAACCAGGGCCCGTGCTGGCCACGTTTTCAAAATCTCTGCCCCAGTATCAGCGTATACAATCTTAAGTGCCGTTTACACTTACAAAGTTGACACGGATCAGCTGACATGGACTTGTCCCAATGTGTAAACGGACTGACACGGAGCAAATTGACACCGCAGTGACAAATTTTTTGCCACCCGTTTGTGAGGTAGAGCAATTTGCACCTGAACATCTTTCGCCGTGTCAATTATACACTGTAAGTCTAAACGCAAAACTGGAGCAAGGCGGAAAGGATCATCTCTACTGCGCATGTGCAGTGACCTTCATACGGGTTCTTTGTCTCTGCAACTCTTGTTATTTGTAAACCTGCGCATGTGCGAACCAGTCTCTCCAGCGTGCGATTTCCGTCTTGCCACGGTTAGTGAGTTGTGTGAGTAAGCGGCCGCTTGACACGGGTCAATTTGTTCCGTGTCAGTTGCGCCGGGCCAAAAGTTTATGTCTAAACGGGACTTTAGTCAGTAGCGCTTGAAGAGAAAATATATGTCACTGAGCCTTTTTATTAACACACAAGTTATCACTATCAGCGATCACTCGGGCATTGCGAGTTGACCAGCAAAGCCAGGATCGCAGTTGAGAGAGATAAAAGCCTGCAACACCATGTGTATTCTTCAAGTTTGTGACACCAAATAATCCCGCGGCATTCACGAGCCGATGGCATTAGCATATTATACAATTGCTATTTTCGTCATTTTTATTTAACGAAATCAGCATTCTGGTGTTGGGTCACCACAGAGCGCAATATAAAAATCGGCTTGCTCGTTCACTACCACGCCAGTGCGCACATGATCAACTCGCCAAACGGTCTGATTTGTATGAGTATTTTAACACTTCATAAGGCTTATCTAAAACTAAACCGTGAGCAACAACTAAACACGTATTTGTCTCAGAAAAATACAGAAAGTGAGAGAAAGGAGGGAAAATTTGCAATGCAAAAATATGCATACCGATCAAATTGTGGCTTAGTATGGTTATAAGTTGATCACTTTTTCGTATAATAGGTAGCGCTGTTAAAAAGGGTAAACTTCCGGTCGTCTGCTCACCAACTCAAACAGCGAAATGCTGTTTTTTATAGATTCGAAGATTTTGGAAGAGTTCTGTTTTGTCAATATTACAATTAATAAGTTATCTGAGGGTACGGGGGCCCCAAGTTGTCGTCAAGTACAGATTATCAAATGCAGGTAAAGCCTTGATCCCATGGCCGAGCAAAGCAACATGATTTCTGTAACAAGGTGTTTAGATGAAATGGTATTCAGGTTGTCAAAACTTTTTTTATTTTGGGTATGGTGCAGGCTTGCAGAAATATTCTTTTAACTTTGTCTTTGCCATTAAAATTGGGCTCAAAATTTGTGCTTCCTGGTTAACACATGGAAGACACTGAGCCGTTTGTATGCAAGCTGTAGTGTAGTGTACGGCGAGTCATCAACAGTTAATAAAGCACGCTACCTCATATTCTGGCAGGTTGAAATCTGTGGTCTCATCATTGTTTGCTGTTACATGGTAAAAGAGCAAACTACCAGTGTGCCATTCGCAAACGAGCCTTGCAACATCATGTCAGTGTACCATCTCCATTTGGCAATGGGTGGCTTTGGAGCGGGGTAGTCCGAAGCTCCACTGGATGAGTCTGCCTTTAGCCCCAGAAAATGCCATGAAAAATGCTAATGGGAAGTGTAAAGGAAGTGGTTGTAGTAAAAAAGTGCTCTTGTTTGAAGTCAAGCAGGCCATGTTCTAAGTTGTGTGACTTTCCAGACTGTGAACACGGTGTCTCTGTCAAAAAACACACTTTTGATGACAATAATGATGTTATAAATGATGACGGAGTGGATGAAGAAACATAATAAGTGTATGCTATTTTGTTAAAGAACTTAAAATTTTCAACCTAATGGAAAATATTGACAACATTTAATCATGCTGATGACTGTGGCCTTGTGGGGACTGTTGGGTGTATTGTTCCCTGTGACAGTTGACAGTGAACAGCAATGTGGATAATGATAATTAATTGTGATAATTAATGGAAGTGATGTCACTGATTTTGTTGCAGAAGTGTTGGAAATGTGTATTGTTCATGTGTAGGTTGTGATATCAAATCTTCATCAAGTTCCATCCTAACGGTTAGCAGTATTTGTAGTCTTTTGGCAGATCAGAATATAGTAGTATGTTTTCTGGCCAACAGGGGGCGCTGCTAAAATATTTCTTTTGGACAGGCGATTGGAAAATAGCAAGATGAAATTTAGTTGTTGAAACTACATGTATAGGCCTAATTCACGCCGACAGGAGGCGCGTTCCAAAACGAGCCTCGCTGCGATAGTTCTCACGGTTGGCTTCGGGCATACTGGTTGTATTCCGCGTTGCTCGAACGTCTAAAAAAAATACGGACACTCAACTGTCTGTTTTACAATCCCTAAGGATGTTGAGATTCGGAAGCGTTGGGTCGTTGCCATACGCCGCGACGAAGGAAAATATTTCCGTGTAAAATTTATAAATGTTTTCTCGGTTGCCGAGCATCTAGCAATGACCGGAGAATCTTCGGCCTGCCTGACTGTGTTTTCATGACTACGGGTTGAAAGATGAAGCCTTTTTCGTCCCAAAAAGGACAGGGCCCTTAATCCCTTGATTTTGGGGCCGAATATCGGCCCTATTCCCCTCTCAAAAATATTGAAAAAGCCCCCGAAATCCCCCCACGAGGCCTAAAAATTCCCCTAGTGATTGAAAAGTTATCTCCGAAGTTCAAAATCACCCGTAACCACGCAGGTGACAATTTGAAAGAGCACAAAATGCTACTTGAGACAGAGCCTACGAGAGCTTGTAACAGGGCGGGGGTGCTATTGATGATGATCGGGACTGGTAGATTTTCCCCTCACTCCGCTTGGCGAAAAAATTACCCTCTCAGAAGGCACAGACACCTTTCCTCTCGGATGAACGATCGAGGCTCCTGAAGAAACATAATAACTATGCTTGTTCTGTCCAGTTAACAGAAGCTGAGCTCTAAGACGGGGTTATGCTTTGGTCGAACGAATTAGGTGTTTTAATTTTAAAATTCAACTTGGTCCAAATTGATATTTGAAACCAAACGCATGAAACAGACGTAAGAATTATTAAAACCAAGACAGCAGAATTGATAGTAAAATAATTACTTGTGAATGTGTGTAAGGGAGTGAATGAGAACCTGGATATAATGCAAAAGCGATTTCTGGGGCTGTACTCGTTTTTATTTTTTTTTTCCAAATCTAAAAAATAGTCAAATAATTTTTATTTTCAGTTACGAATATTTAATAACATCAGTTATTCTTTCAGATCAATGACAAATCAACTGTTAGTCCTGGTAGTGCCTACCTTACCAGGATCAACCTAGGCTGTTCTTAATCAACAAATTAAAGCAGATGTGACTAATTGCACATGACAGCAACTGAAATGCGATGAGCCACCACTGTCGAATATATCTTCAAGTCGTCAACAACAAGCAGATGACCTGATTTGTGTAGAAAGCATTTTTATTAACAATTTACAAGAAGAAACCCTGCGCAGCATAATACCTAATCTGTAACACTACGATCGCCGCAGAAAAGCATTGTAAATTGTTCTTGCAGGGAGTTAATTTTTACTGAACAAGATGTCCTCGCAAGTCCGGCCATGACTAGTTACCAAGTAGTGCACGTCATCTTGAAGGTAACTTGTAACTCGTTTTATGGTGTTGGATCCAAAACGCAAATGTTATACTTTAGAAGTGCACAAGACATGCACTGTCGACTTTTAAGTTTACGTCACTTCAGTAATAAATGTCACCAATCTCATGCTTTACCTGTTAGCACATTTGCTAAGAACCTTAAATGTTCCGGATGGCAGTTCCCAATCTCTGAAAAGGAAACGATAACAAAAGTAACAATTATGTTATCCGGTTAGAAATTGTCAATGATTTACGACCTTCAGTAGACTTAGCAAAGAACGAAAAACCTGCTTCTACGTCACTCGGGGCTGCCAGTTTCAAGCCAGTGGCTGTTGGTTGTCTGTGATCTGTACTTCCAGGATTTTTGTGAGGTCTGGTGCTCGTTCTCAAGTCATGATACGCTCGAAAATGATGGTTTCGAATACTTAAATTGAGCACTGGTCTAGACTTAACGGAATCCACCAATATATTCTGTCATTCTAGAGAAGTATGTTGAAAACGGGAAGACTGCAGACTCGCGTCAAAAGAATGGGTGTTGAGGTAATGCAGATTTAACTTCATATTGTGAAGTCAAATGCCAAGTGATGTCGTATGGAGGTCGCAAAGTGTTGTTTAACTTGCGACATCTATGCGACCGGCGTAAGCGAGTCTCATGGTTCCGCTTATCGCCTATAGGACACTACCATTCCTTTGTTGCGTCATTGTTAGATAAAATAATAGAGGTCGCATGGATATCGAACCTTGGGCGCACATCAGCCGGTTACCGATAAATGCTTGCCGTTATTTCTATTAAAACAAAGAAAAACAAATTGAACAATGGAACTGCCAATCTACCGATATCTATGCGATCAGCTTGCGACTTTGTTTCCCACTCAGTGAACAACAACGATAAATTATTGATGAAGCAAAAGAACTGTGTCATTGTAATAGTTTATTCGCAGACAAATGTAAGCCAATAGGTGTGTGATTACTTAGGCTCCATTTACGAATTCAGCTGGCAGTGGGAAACTAATTTTATTTTAGTTGTTTCTCTGTTGCATTTCCGATCTCTTTTGTGTGTACATGCGACGTAATTTCCCAGGAAGGTACACTAGTATACCATTTTGATTTTTTATGTTGTGCTTCTGGATTTAATCATTGACATGGATAACTTGAAATGAATCTAAAGTGCCACAGTGTCGACTTCAAATGTTAAGTAGAAAATATATTAGGTTACAAATATAAC
The DNA here is from genome assembly GCA_002633005.1 of Phoronis australis. Taxonomy (NCBI): domain Eukaryota; kingdom Metazoa; phylum Phoronida; family Phoronidae; genus Phoronis; species Phoronis australis. The sequence goes on from NMRA01000210.1 coordinate 256,546, forward strand.
ATATTTTATTTTATAGGCTCACATGTTTTAGATCCCGAAATTGAGGATTATGTTGAAAAAGAGCGAAAAGTTTCTGTTTCAAGTTCTGAAATTAAAGATTGTAGAGCCATAGTATCAGTAGCCTCCAATGTTCCGCGTCCAAGGGAAAAATGCTTCTCAAACAAAAACAATTATTTTTTACAAATGTTTGCTTTCTAGACAATTTAAGAATTCAACTAATGATTAACTTTTTGCGTAACCTAGGCTTTGTAAAATTTTAAGTGGTAAGTTTATATCCCTTGTGCTTGTGACTTTGAATTGCTCATTCTGCGATCTGGACAAAATGACAGATGTTCAACAGTCGAGCTCTTCTAAAGCGACTGTAATCAGATCTTTATGATAGCAAAGCTTGACAAGATTGTCCTCTGCGTCACGATAATCTGTTGTCCATTCGCTTGTGTACCAAGCTGGTCGGCGGTGAATTAGTGTCATAGATCATACTAGTACACCCATAACTCAAAATTCTCAGTGCACAAGATCGGTGATCTTTGGCACAAGACAACAGTATTTCTCTTTTGGACGTGACGTCACCATTCTCTAGCGGCGTTTAGTGGGATAGTACGTTTCGCGTCCGGCAATTACGCCGTCTTATTGCTCACTAACCAAGAACAGAGTTGCGCATTGGGAGAGATGTGCTTCCCCGGGAAATTTCATCGGAATCTAGTGTCGCCTACTGTCAAAGCTGTTGTCAGTGAAATGTACTGAAATAGGTATATAACGAACCTGTACCTTGTCTGTGTGGTCTCAGTTCCATTTCTCAATCATCGTAGGCCACTTTCAGAATCGAGAAGCTTTTCACTAAGCTTTTGTCCATAAGCCTATCCCTTCTCCCACATCTTCTTCACGTTCCTTGACTTCTAGGCAGTCCAACCTGTTCTTCAGAATTGCCCCGTTCTTTGGTACCAAATCTGTCGCCACTGGTACAGTCTTGATGGTCACCGTAATAGTACTAATATTCTTAAGGGTCTGTCCCTTGAAGACCGAGCCTAGTGCACAACAAACTTTGCTGTCCACAGCTTAGTCTAAGTAGTTGCGTTTTTGCTTGTTGGGACCTGTTTGATTTCGGATCTTAATAAGTTTCTTTCGTCGTCTGCTGTCTTGGGAACATTGGCACGATCGCGATGGAGTACCAACGTTGTCGCGAGTTACTGTAACTGCACGTTGGACGAACTTTCGCCCGTTATTAGGAGACCAATTTTCTGAGAGTAAAAGGTCCACTTTGATGTTCGTTTTAAATAATTATCATGTAATGGCATCACATTGTTGTACAAGACTTTTTTCTATGTTGTATATCTCGTGAAGCGAAATGTGTTACTTCGGACATCTCCTCCGTTCTGAATCTCTGGCGTGATTTATATTGTTTCTGTCGATTTGGTTAGGCATATTGTCCTCTTACTAGAATTTAGAGAGTGCTGCTTCTTAGCGCTGTCTCTTTAAAAATTCCAGTATCTTATTTGCAAAAGGCCAGCTTACGGGAAAAGGGATAGCGCACGGGTTTCGATAAAATCTTTGTTGTAATACGGTATCCTAGACACATTTTCACCGTCGACGTCATTCTGTCATTTTTAGTTCTATCATTTCGCAAACTACAATATAATAAGGCTCGTTTCGTTTTGTCTCTTAGAAGAAGCGCCGTTGCAGATATATGTCAACCTAAGTAGCTGTACCCGTGGCAAAATTTGAAGTTATGAAATAGACCACCACTCTTTGTCTTGTAAGCCTTCAAATGGGTTATTAAATAGGATACAACACATACACACACGTACTCTGTACCAAAGATTCTGACAACGGTAAAAATGACATTATCGTACAAGTACATGGGAAAAGAGAAGTGACTGGATCAATCAACACATTCTACTATTGGGCATCAGTGACAAGTTACGCATTATACGTTGTATCCTTAATTAGATAGATAACCCCTTGGCAGTGACGACATCGATGTTTGAGGCTTGTTTGAAGTACACAATATTGGCAAAGATAGCGCCACAGTGGAACAAAATCGGTCGATACTTGGTGCAAGGTGAGTACACTCATAGTGGTTGTGGAAATCAGATTCTTAGCTTTTTATCACACCGTTCAGAAGGGCATTAACCCCACCTTGGTAATTTTACTCAAATGTGGCTGTTGCATCCTAAATACTTCTCAACACACCCTCGTTATGTCACAAAGTGAATTCAGTTTCGAGGGTTGTGTGGCTCCAGGTGATCGGGCTTCCTAAAGGGTCATCGATTCAGTTGCCCACAGTGTTGGTCAGTTTTAGAGCATTGATCTTTTCCATTGATTCCAGTGATCTAGTTACAGATCACCCCAACTTCAATAATCCACATTTCGCTGACCTAAAAAATAGACGCACAGCAAAAATCTTTACTCAGTGCCACCACAAGCAAAATCTGTAACACTGAGCGCCATCGGTAAACGAATTTGGTCAATTATCAACTTGACCATGAACACGAACCGTTGGTGCTTATTCTTGAAAACGCTAAATAATGCTGTCAGGAGTGGACTGACACTGCTGTTAGTCTCATAAGTTGATTGACATGACCCATGGGGTCGGAACAGAGATGGTGTAATTTGTTTACAATAGAATGGTATAGAACATTCTAGAAGATTCTAGGATGTTATTGATTAATGTAGTCTGGATCATTCTAGAGCCTAGGATATGTTTGTAGAATGATTGGGTAAATGCCGGAAAGTTCATGAATGTGCTTGAATGGGTGAAAAGTTCCAGAACATTGTAAGGCACGGGCTAGTTAAATACAGTTGGAGTTGAGAGTCAGTTTCACTTAAAGTCAGTTGAAGTTATAGTTGCGTTACAGTGAATCGACGAGTGTAACAGTTGCTGGACGTGTCTCAGAAGTTCATCACAAGTCAAAGCTCTGAAGCACTAGCTAGAACATAGAACAGACATTAAGTCGGACGTTTTGTTTGAGTGGACTTGTGAACGAACGATCGAGATTAATAAAGTAACAAATTCGAACCAGTCTTCAGTCTATTGTTGCACTGAAAGCTTTTAGCACCGGTCGGTAACAACCTGAGCCCACCTATCCACGGGGGTAAACATGACAGTTGCGTCACTGATTCTGATAGCATATTGCTGACACTGATACCCAGTTTCTTCAATCAGATTGATGCTGACTTGAAAAAAAAATAATTAAATAAGCAAATTTTAATACATGTGCTTCTTGTTCTCTTGTGTTTAACCATATTTCATAGTTTGTACTAGGCAATGACCATCTCCTCTGTTGGCCCGAACCAGAGGCGATGCAGAGGCTATAGGCGCTCTGTACGCCGGAAACTTTTCGGCGAATTATGCCTCGCACCGACTAAACCATCAAAGTCACGTTGTTATAAATACCTTTTGCGCATAGAGGAACACCTTAGGAGGTTGTCGATGTGTTTAATTCCTTCCAACTCGAACAAATACTCCCGTTATGAAAGTTTTTCTTCGAGCAGTCCCTATTTCAGTTCCCAAAATCGTGAAATCAACTTTTTCATTTTTTTAACCAGGCCGAAGGTCAGAAGTTGCGGACCTACCGGCGAACTTTGAAAGCTGAAGTTCCCGCCCTTCGCGTACGTGCTGCCGGGAACCAGCCGTGCATTTGCCGTGTTGTTAAACATTAAAATGTCAAATATGTGCACAAAGACTATTAAATGTCATATCAACAGCATTTATTTTTATCAAATACAAACAATAATTCATTGAAATACAATCAGTTTCAAGTAACGCCAATTAAAGACAAGTATAAGTGGTGGCATTTTGGAAACGAACATTTGACTGACAAGACCGCAATGGCTCACCTTTGGCCTATTTAAAGATTGAGGTCATGAATTGGAGCGTGCGCAGTATAAAAATGGTGAGTTCACGATTTTGGGAACTGAAATAGGGACTGCTCGAAGAAAAAGTTTCATAACGGGAGTATTTGTTCGAGTTGGAAGGACTTAAACACATCGACAACCTCCTAAGGTGTTCCTCTATGCGCAAAAGGTATTTATAACAACGTGACTTTGATGGTTTAGTCGGTGCGAGGCATAATTCGCCGAAAAGCTTCGGCGTACAGAGCGCCTATAGCCTCTGCATCGCCTCTGGTTCGGGCCAACAGAGGCGATGGTCATTGCCTAAGTTTGTACATGCGCCAAGTAAAACTGAATGTTTTCACAGGTCGAGATTTTGTGGCCAATTGTGAGAAGATGAATGCTGTAGGTGAGATTCAAGATTTGCTGCTTGCTTGCAAACATGCGTTATTCACTGGATGTCATTAAATAGTCCATCAGTTGGAACCACCCGAGGACAGCAATTCCTGATTTCATTGCCACTGGAGCTTTGTTACTAGATAATTATTATTATAATCCCATTTCTGAAAAACGAGAAGGGAATGTGTCCTTGGTAAGCCGTTGACTTTTACTTCACTTATTTTTAGAGTTCAGCTTGTCTGTCAACTCATCAGAAGTAACTTTGTCCGTCGATGCTGCTGTGATAAAAGCACAACCGTTGAAGGTACGAATAACTGTCAATTTGGTTGTTAATAGCACTTATGTATGTTACATTTTTGTACTATAAAAATATACTTACAAAGGTAGTATATTTCAGCAGCAACTTTAACCACAAAACCCAGTGAATAAACTCATTCTTCTTTATTTCGCTGAAAACCTCAAAACTGTTAGACTAATCATCATCTGTCTTGGAAAAAGACAGGAATGATGCGAGCAAGATGACACAAATCGATAAGATGTGCTGATAAGAGCTTTGCCAAGTTGAGCCATACATGTATATCAAACAAAATTGGCCAAACTCCAGGGATTCTTCTGGCATTTTTTATGGTAAATGAGGCAATGTATCTTTTCATAAGCTCTGCCCTTTATTCCCTTATATGCCCTGGTAAAGGGAAACACCCTACAAATGAGCATCTTTTCCTCATCGCATGCCGGTTCGGTCTCGGTGTGCACGATCCCTAAATACTCGGCGCTTGTAGCGTTAAACCGCTTATCCCGCATAAATTGCACTTCATCTTCAAATTTGGTTCACACTCAACGGCTAGGAATTGATCAGTGTGTACTGTGTGCAGTTGAACTGTTTGTCCTTACCTTTGACCGGTGCACTCCGCCCTGTGGTCTACAATCAATGATCACTGTTTCTGGCAGCAGCAACGTCCTCCGCCACATGTTCCTCTTCACATCTGCTAGTTTTGAACCTTGGGAAGTTTTAACTTTCCTTGTGTGACTTGTTTCTTTTGAGTCCACGTCGTCAGTCAGTATGCAATCATTGTGCTATGTGTGCCATTTTCCATGCATCTTCCCATTCCACTATCAACTTTGCCATCCTGTCTCTACTGAGTTGATGTTAGCTTCATTGAACCATCACCCCGTACTACTTGCCCATTTCCGTCACCCCACCTCTGCAATGATTGCTTTGTTGAACCATCTTCCCATACCACATGTTCATTACGTCATCCCACATCTACTTAGTGCATCATCAATGAATCACTTTCCCACATACCCAGCCCATTCCGCCACCCCCTCTCTACTACAGCCACGTACCACAAATATTTGCTTTTTCCCCCTGCCACAGTCCGTTCCGCTTGGTACACCGTCAATCTTATCATCGTTGCCCACTTTATCTAGTTGAATCAGCTTGAGGTACCAGTGCCGGTGATGAAGAAGTTCTTCACTACACGGACCAACCTTGGGGAACATTCTATTGGAAATAGATGGTGTTACGTCCTGCCCAGGTAGAGTGATTTTTGTTCCATACCACGTGAAGATATTCGTTTATCGTAAGATTGTAACGTGCAGTGCAATAGAGCTGTAAGCATTAGGTAATAGCTAGTATGCATATAAAAACTCAGACACTTTTAAGTACTGCTCCGTCAAGTATTCGTTCTCCAGAATTCTTTTTCAGCATGAAAAAGGGACAGATAGTTGGTGTCTGTAGTAGCTTTCCTGCCAGTACGGTGTTTGCGACGTACAAGGACCTGAAGCGTCATTGGAAAAACACGGTAAGTCTTCATGTTGGTAATGTTAAGTTAGTACATTTCATTGCTAATCACCGCTTGAAATGTATGTGAGCCTCACCTTTTTAAAAGTGTAGGAGTCGAATCTGGATTCGATTGCAACACCGATGCTTGCACGCCAATAAATCCCGTTTGAATAATACCGTTGACGCCATGTAACAATCAAATATTGTTCAATACAAATTTGATAAACTGCACAAGACCCGATGTTAAAATAAGATTTAAGTCTAAGGACGCCCTTTTCTGTATGAACCTCAGTTCTGGAAAATGATCAAGTTCTGAATTGTTTTGTCTTGGTACAAATTGCATCTATTATCATGATACTTTCAGTATGGATATCGGTTGCCTGAAAGTGAAGAAACAATGCTGTTTTACCAAGTGTACTTTAAACCTATTGGCAACACATTGTTCACGTATCCTTCACATAGTATACAGAGTATTCTTGTTTCTTGTACCAAAAACCTATTTGTAGTTGATATAACTGTGCTGTTAGAAATCAGTGCGTTGATGTGGTATAAGTAAGATTTATTAGTCTTCTTTCACGCCATGTGTTGGTCACGTCTTGTGACCTATTTTTAAGTCTGAAAAGATCTCCCTAGCCGGGAAAGAGATATTTTCAGAATTAAATATCGGTCACCTAAAGCGACCAACATATGGCGTGTAAGAAGTCTAACAATCCCTACTTATAGCTATTACAGTGTTTACTTCATGATTCTTGTATTAGTGTTAATTCCGGTGTCTCCGACGACAGGTTCGCTTTGACACTGCTACGCAATACATGAGTTGTTCTTACGTGAACTTTTAATGTCGTCTTAACAGTCAGCAAATTTTTTTTTTCTTGATCATCCCTCAGATATCCGGAATGTTGTCTTCGAAAGAACGACGTCACTGTTTTCCCGCGATGTGACTCGTTTTCTATAGTGCGTTCTTTCCTCCGCGATGTGTTCCTAAAGGTTCCATCTATCTGTGGCGATAAACTTTACCTTCGCTCACAAAACCCATCCTTCCCCAGCTTAGATGTAACCTTGGCGTCTTCTGTCATGGTAAGTTTTGTAACAATTGCACCAAGACTTTGTATCCAATTTGAAGTCCATTGGACACGACATAACACGACTCGGTAGTTCTAATGTAATACACCATGCGACGCAACTCATCTCAATTCATTTCATTACACCATTAGTATCACGACATACAAACTGATATTTGGTAGGATAATGTGACGATGACGAAATGACGTAAACCGCTGCACGTTACACGACGCGGCTCGTCTCGTGTCGTTTCATACGTGGGAAGCATTATCGAGTGAGTTACGTCAAGTCATTACTAACACATTTGCAATTCAGCGATACAATTCACACGTACTGGTCATTACCGACATATATTTCGCCGGCGACTGGTGGATTTGTCCTGCTTTCATTTCAGGCAGATGATCAAAGCAAGAACGTTAACCTTACCTGCAAAATCCCTCACTGCCTTCAAAAGGTTCAGTTGTCAGTTAATAAGCCACCAATCGGTTCCTATAACAAACAAGAACAGCAACTTCCGCAGCAGAAACAGCAACAACAGAAAAAGCAGCACCAACAGCAGCAAAATGAAGAATCAAGTTACCACCACGCAAGACCCAAGAATATAAATATTATTCCTTCCTTCAAACCTGTTCGAAAAGGGCCAAGTTTTACAAGTTCGCTGTCTACCAGCTCTGCGCCAAGGATAGTTCCGGTGTTTACTGCAAAATGCTCTAAAGTGCAAAAGAAGTCACCTTCCACTTCCGATGACGCGTTGGCTGCAAGAAAAAAATCAAGGGTGCAACTGCACAAACCTACATTTCAAAGAACTAATGCCGTTTTGTTGACACATGGTGAGGTCTGCAAGAACACTATTATCGAAAGGGGTAATGCAACGAATACTGAAGAGATGTCGAATAGCTGGAAGAGGAAAGCTGAGTCACAAGTAATAAGTTCATTTTCATACATTATTTCAACCTTTCCTAGCTGTCGTCCGTGATCGTTGTTTACATGTATGTATTACCATCTCCGTCTGTATTTTACCGCTGCCCTGATTTTCCTTCATCTCCTAGCATTGTTACAAGGACTATATGCTACACTTGTTAGGACACATTTCATTTTATGCAAATTTATGTATACATGTGTACACTATATATATGCATACATGTGTGTGTGTGCTCGCGCACTTGTATGTGTGCGCGCGCGTGCGCGCGCTTGGGTGTGTACACTAGAAGTCGAATAACACACAAAGCTACAGCTGTTTTCCAGGACGTAGGACACCAACAAAAGACAGATACCAAGAAGACGAAAAACCATGACGTTGATGTCGCGCAATTGGCAAGATCCAACATGGTACTCTTATGTTGAACTTCGAGGACTAAAAAATACTCGCCTACAGCTAGACAGAATGAAATCCTTTTGGCCGTTACGTTGTGTCATTTTTTGTTATAAAGACAGACATTAACTTAATAATGAACTTATTTAATAGATAAATAACTTGTTTTAAGTTGCGACGACTTCAGAATTAAAAATACCTTATTCAACTGTTTATCCAGGAAAAACACCACCGTAATTGGTTGACGCAGTAGGATTCAGAACTTGAAGAAAGTTAGATTTAATACTTTGTACATTTATAGTGAAACATGGTTCTTGGTGTTTCAGCTTGGAAAAGTGACCACGGCTACACTTTTGACATGGTTGAAAAGAAAAGGAGTGAAATGCTCGGCAAGAGATAAAAAATCCGAGCTCATAGTTAAAGTCAATCAGGCACTGTCCATTGCCACTCATGAGCAGTGACGCTGCACTGTGATCGAAGAGCACCCGTTTACCATACAGTCGCGATTAATCTGTTTTTCTTCTGGTGTGTTAAACTGTTGCGTTACATGATTTAAGTGTTGATATACTTTTCACATTGCCCACCAAGACTTCTAGATGCATAACAATAATACCACACGTCTCTGTCGACTGGACCCGTAACTGAGCAGCTATCTAAGAATAGGACGCGCTATCGCCTCAGCCTGCAAATCATGAATAATAAAGGGCTTCGTCTACACGTTAAACGTTAAAACGAACGTGTGAGTTACCGGAGGTCGCAGGTTAACGTTTACGTATGTGCTGTCTTCCAATAAAGAGCTTCGGCTACGTGTGAAACGCGAACGCGAGCGTGTGAGTCACAAGACGTCAGAGTTCACGCTCGCATATGCGTTGTCTTCCAATTCGAATGTTAAGTGATGACGTATTTGCCACTATTATTACGCTATTTGGACTAGCAAATTTGAACAGAAATGCACAGTCACATTACATTGTCGAAAATTTTGTCTGTCTTGGAATTTTACCGGATTCAGGTAACCACGGGGGGATGCACCCACTGCATGCTCCCGGAGAGATCAGAAGAATTGGGATTGACCATATCCATAGCCAGGTGACAATTTTCGAAGTGCTTATTAACTTACAGATCTACCTAAATCTGGCCTAATTGATATCATTGTTTTTAATTTTGGCTAGTCAGTTCATTAGTTGTAGGAAAGAGTTATGTACGAGAGGGAGTAATAAAGAGAAGAGAAAAAAATAGATAATGACAACATCATAAGCCTTCAGTTTTCTTGTGGATCCCGTGTGATCGCCTTGGCTCACTTGGTAAGTCGAACCGTACAGCTTTCGTCGCACCAGGTCGCTCATGAGTGGACAATGCTTGCTCCAGTTGAGTCAGTTGCTTGTCAATGTCCGACTCACCTCTGTTTACTTGAACTGTTGTTCACTAAGTGTAGAGGAGGGCACACTTGGCTCTGGTGTAAAGTTAAACCTTTTGCAGCTTTGGGAGATATCTTGTAAGAACCGTTTGTTACGCCGCAGCTTTGCACCAGATGGTGTCGAGATGATGTATGAACGAGGTTCCTTACATTTCCCGATGACAGCTGCTGACGTACAGAATTTATCGTCATCATCTTTGAACAAAACTTTCATTCCTGGCAATAATTGGGATTGCTCCGGACCTGTTGTTAGGTCGTAGTATTCCTGACTGCGCTGTGACTTCTCACAGAAATGATAATACTCTTCATCACTTCGTGCTTGGTTTGGGATGTAATCTGATAGGCCATCCTTTCAGCAAAACCATTAGACTGTGCATACTTCGGGCTGCTTGTGATATGTTGAAAATTCCACACAGTAGCAAAGCTTCTGAACTCACTGCTTACGTATTGGGAACCGTTGTCTGTGTACAAACGCTTGCAAATTCCATGAACAGCAAACAAATCCTTGCAAAACTTGATTACTTCTGAACTTGACTGTTTCGTCAGTGCTGTGGCAAATGGCATCTTGCTGTAATGATCGACCAGTAAGACATAGGTATGTCCCTCTAACTCAAAAAGATCACTTGACAGTATCTGTCATGGCTGTGTCGGAATTTCAGATTTAATCATCATCTCCTTTCCAGGAAGACGAACATTTTCCAAACAGTGTTTGCAGTCCTTGATATCAGAACTCATGTGCGGCCAGTACAAGCTTTCTTTAGCTCGCATCTGGGCTTCTGGTATTCGCTCTAGATACTCTTGTCTCATGTTCTTGGGAACAATCAGTCGCTTTGCAGTGATAATCACACCATCTTCTACTGATATGAAATCTCGCATCGACCAATATGCTCTGATCATCTTTGGTACCAGTTTAGCATCTTGTGGCCATCCAATTACTACTTGCTCACGCAGTGGTCTGGATCTGACAGGGTTGAAGCTTTGACGTGTGCAAGTTGAGGTTCAGATGTCTGGATTGTGTGTTCAAATACGATGGCTGCTCCCTGAGATGGTGCTATTCTAGACAGGTAATCAGCATAAACCATCTCTTTGCCTGGACGGTACTTAATGTCCATGTCGTATGGTTGTATGCCTAGTAACATCCGTTGCAGGCGGGTTGGAACCTGGCTCAACTGCTTAACACTGATGTATTGGAGTGGTTTATGGTCACTAAATACTGGTACAGGTTTGCCATACACATAACAGTGGAGGTGCTCCAGTCCGAACACAACACTCAGTAATTCTCGTTCAATGTTAGCGTGGTTTGTCTCAGCTACAGTCAGGCTCTTTGAAGCAAATGCAACTCGTCGGCCATTCTGTGTTAGCGCTGCATTGAGGCATCGACTTCAATTTTCACTGGTGTGTATTTATTTATTATAGTGACATAAGGGTACCAGTAAATACAATATCAAAGACAGATTATTCACCACACCCCCCAGCCTCAATGGGCTTACTCAGTCACCTAATAATAATTAAATCACACTGGTAATGAAGGCTCAAAATATCTCAGTAGCATATCTTTGCTGACTGCTTGTTTGACCGAATCAAATGCTTCTTTGCACTCAGTTGTCCATTCCTAGGGAGTATTCTTTTTGAGCAACTGTCTGAGGATCTGTGTATTACTTGACAGCTGTGGTATGTAGGGAGTGAGATATTGAATCAAGCCCAGAAAACTTGACAGTTCAGCTGTTGATGTTGGCTCAGGTTTGTTGACAATTTTGTCGCATTTTTGTGGATCTGGCTTCATTCCGTATTTTGTCCGGATATATCCAAAGAGCGATACGTTATATTTCCGTATGTCACATTTTTCCAACCGAAATATTAACTCTTCAGCTCTCGCAACCTTCATCAACCTGTGAAATGCAGCATATTGCTCTTCGACACTTTTGCCATACACAATGACATCATCGGCAATTCCTAAAACGCCATGTCCTGTCTTCGCTAAAATACGATCCGTCTGGCTCTGAAAAATGTTCTGAGAGATACCTAGTCCGAAAGGAAACATCAAAAATCGGTATTTTGCGACAGTTGATTGGAATGTACACATATCTTACTGCTTCTTGTGGTCAGCTTAATACCTCAATATCCATGTTTGGCATCTAGTTTGGAGGAAACAGCTGATCCTGACAGCTGATGGCTTATTTCGTCCAAGGTGGGTATTTTGTGGTAAGTTCTCTTTATAGCCGTGTTTAGCTTTCTTGGGTCCAGACAAACTCTGAATTCTCCACTGGGTTTACGTGAGAATGCAAGGGCGTTGACCCAGTCTGAAGCTTCATCGTCGTCGCACTTGGCTATCACACCCATTTGCTCCATTTCCAGGAGTTTGTAGCAGATTTCTTCCTTCAAGTGTATTGGATATTTACGTGGTGGTGTGATCTGAGGTTCAGTGTCTTTCTTGAGCTCTATGTCGTACTCACCAATGCTCATGAACCGGTCTGGGTACAATTCTTGGAGTACGCTTGTGCTAGATATGAGTGGTTTATCATTCATTACAGAAATGTTGACACTGTCTTTTACACTCCCGATACCAAGCTTTTCTGAAGTGTCGCAAGATAATATAGCTGGGCCATCAGTACCGTACATGTAGAAACGATAGGTGTTCCAATCAGATCCATCGAAACGAACTGGTAGGTCAAATTATCCAAATTGCTTTATCACTGTGCCATTAACAGTAGTCAACTTGACGTTGGAACTCTGAACTACTGAATGTCCTCCTTCACGTATGGATATATCTGTTTCAGACTTTGCATAGGAAGCAAGTTTCCATTTGTACCAGTGTCTGCTTTTGCTCTCAGTGTAACTCGTCGCGAAGTTCTTGGTGGTTTTATGTCTAGTTTGTCTATTATTAACTCTCGAGAAACATTTATTGTCGTCTCGTGTACTTTTACTGAGGGGCAGTTCAATGGTATCCGGTTGATTTGCTGCTCACTGTCGCTGCCTTCAAAGCCGTGTATTTCCTTTTGTTTTCTTTGACAGTTATGCCGATTTGAGGACCGTCTGTTTCTATTCTGGCTGCCTCGTTTTCGTGATGAGGATCTGCCTCTTTGTTTGAAATGTTCAGCTTTACAGGCAAAAGGGAAATGGCTTCTTTTTCCACAAGCCTCACAGGTTGTTCCAAAAGCAGGGCAGTTTCTATGAGGGTGGTTTTTCAGGCAGTACTTGCAACTGAAGCGTTTCTTTTGAACATTATTCATAGTTGCGATGCATGTTGCTGATGAATAGTCGATGCACTTTGCATTGTGGCTTGATATTCTTGTACACATGCAATCACGTCTGCCAGGTTCAAGTCGTTTCCTTTGGATATCACTTTTCGCCTTGCTTCGGGCCATTTGATGCCTTTAATAAGCTGAAAGATGACTTGCTCATTCATCGTATGCAAAACCAGTTCTTCGCTTTTGCCTGCAGTCATCGATTTGCCAAGATTCATGCTGCAATAACGAGAATAGTTCTAGTCTCATGACCCATTTGTTAGGAGAGCCTATGAGGTAGTCTTCAATTTTTTTGAAAACCTTGTCAATGTCCTCTTTACCTTCTGTAGACAATGCCCAGTTATTCTGCAGCTCTCTCCCTTCGATCCAGAAGACAACAGGACATAGTGCCATTTTTATCATCTGCCACATCGCGAATGACAAAATAGCTTTCCACACATTGAATGTTTATGTCTGGTCCCTATAGTCGGAATTAAGGTATGCTAGTGGAACACTATTATCACTGGCCATAATGTTACTATCATCGTTCGAAAAGAACGGACAACAGTGCCTATATCTTTCAAAAACACATAAAACAGTCTGCAGCACATAAAAATAATGTCAGTTATAGCTCGCCTTTTAAGGCTTGTTCGCTTCGCTGCCACCACGTTATATTGCAGGCCCGTAGGAAGGTGTGAATTTTTTTTGGAGGGGGGGCACAAACCAATTAGACCTCGCCAACCTACCTCCTTCCTATCTTTACCCCCCCCCCGTTCTGTAGACGTCACCATGTTTTTACCGACCCCCCACGTCCGCCATAGGTTGGTTGGGGGAGGGGTTAATACCTGAGATCTAGCCATCAGGATTTGAGCAACCGTGAACCAACAAACTTTCACGGCCTTGAGTAAGAATGGGTCTAGGGTCAGCGCACTGAAGGGTAGCTGGGTACCAACAGTGGATTCGATGAACTAGAGCTAGTCGCTGGTCAGCTCAGCTACATGTATGATTCACTTGAGACACCCAGCTTAGCCCGTACCTATTTCTCTGCGCTGGCTCTAAGGCCAAGATTCATTTTATTATGATCACGGTCCGGGAAAACTTCATTTTATCACGGCCATTCCTTGAAGGAGTTTTTGGGAAAGGTGAGGTCCCGAGGTCCCTGGTATGAGTGCCTTTCTTGCCGTTTCAAAATCTCTTGGAAACACAGCCGGTAGTCCACTTTCTTGTGGCTGGGGGAAATGATAGAGAGTGTGTCCCAAAAACGTACACACTTCAAGGCCTAGAGTTCATTTTCAGCTCCCGTGGATCACTGAGATTCTGCGCAGGCCCACTGCATAGTTACACCTTATTTTTATCGTGGTGCGTCAGTCAGGACGTGCTCCGTGTGTGTAGTATGCACAGGAATGGAAAACAAATGATTCAGTTTTAAAGAAAATTTATTGTGCAATACTATGGGAATCTAACAGCATGAAGGTAGTGCGAAGAGAACCTTTCCCAGTTGATGAGCAATAAATTTAATTTTATTTAAGTTCTTAAGTTTCTCCCATCTACGGTTTGTGAAATTAAACCACTGATATATTCCCTAAGTCAATAAACAGTTTATTGTCATTCCAATTGTGAAAAAATTTAGGACACTTTGTATAAATGTCTGACATCCATAATATCTTTGAGATTTCTTTCAGATAGACAAAAAATCGTTTAGTGTACTTCTATATTTGGGGATCTGATGATAGGTCGAATTGTCCCAATGTCTGCTTGCAACTAAGTTCGTTGAAGCATTGTCATTTCTTATAAGACTAGCTTCTAATTGTAAAAAAATCATCAGCCAATCAGCTCATTTTCGTAGATACATAAACATGTAATTCAGAAACGAACAATCAAATCCATGAGCAATGCGTTTACCTTGATTTAATGACTTAATTCGTTTTGATCCCCTGTTGGTGAGTTTTTACGACAAATCTTGTACTGAAGTCTAACAACAATGTATTTACTGTGATTTCAATTGTGAGTAAATTTTTGGGAAATGTCCACATTTCATCAAGACTATTTTAAATACAACAAATTTGTTAAGAACCAATTGCACAAATTATATAACGTGTAGAGGGCACTACAAAAAGAAGTAGGTTTCGCGCGCAAACGCTGTGGACCATAAACAAGTAGGTCTCTTAGTATAAGATTAGTAGTTAAATCGTGGTGTAGTGGTAAAGCACGCGCTTTCTATCCGCCAGGTCGTTAGTTCGAGTTTGTGGTATTTGCAGTTTTTCCTGTTTGACACGTTCTCTGTGTTTTTTTTTGCCCTTTTTTCTTGGATAATACTTCAGGAAACAAGGAAAATGCTTGAGTTTTAGAGGAAAAAACAAAAAAATTTCCTGGGCGGGAGGGTTTGCCCCCCTCCCGACCTCCCCCCATTCGGTGTTTCAATCGTGGTTTGCGCAAATGCTTACAGCCGGACAAAATGTTGGGCCCCCCTTGTGATATCCTAGATCCGAGACTGGCACGGACATGTGTCTCATAGACAACAGTTAAGAAATAAGTCACTATTTTCAGAGTATGGTGTGTGGATTGATCCCGCTTTTGCCGAATAAAGGGCTTGCCGCGACCGAATCACTCTCGTACGGGCGCACAGCACACATTAGCGATTCCGTTGTCTTGTCTTGTATATCCCAGCGGTTAGAGTAACACCGCATTCGGACGTAGTAGATCTATAAGAAAAAGTCTATGAGAAATGTATGATCAGATCAGTCAGAAATGCCTGGACTGCACAAAATTCGCCATGAACATATCCAGGAACGTCATGATCAACATTGCGTTCCACATTACTTAAAGGAGAATGCCACCCGATTTAATTAGTCTTTTTTGCCGTCTTAATCGGTCTATATCCACATCACCTCGCATACTGTCGACCTTACCTTGTCAAGAGGTGTCGCGTCAACCTGTGAGGAAGGTGAGAAACGACGCTAGCGACGGCAGTGGTTCATATATGCAGAGTGAATGCCGCTATGTTGCGGTGCATCGTTCCCGCTTGTCCGAACTAAGCAGCTGCAAGGAAAGCGGGTATATCGTTTTTTTTTACTTCCTGGAGAGTCCAAAATGCTTAGGAAGTGGCTCATGATAGTGAAGAATGAAATGTACGCTGTAAATAGCAAGTATGAGGCCGTGAAACATCTCCGTGTCTGTGGCTTGCAGACGTCGACAGTGCCTGACGAATGCCGGCTTACCAAATAACTTCATACGTTCCGTTGTCTGAGCTTGTTCACGGCGCCTCTCTGTTATTTCTTCATCACTGTATTCCTGTTCGTATTAATAGCCTGTAAAATTTAACGATCCACCTGCGAAGTCGGGACTGATGAGCTCTAGCTCTCTAAGTCGGGATGCGTTTATTACTGAGCGTTCTGTTTCAAAATGAATTATTCTCACCCTAAGCAGTACTTATATAAAACTGAAACAAAGTCTGACTCATTAGATGCAATTTGTCATGCCTTTGGAGTATTCGTGAGTGCAAATAATTTGAGAAGCCAGCAATGAATAAATCACTGCGTTACCGGCTTTAGGTGCAATAAAACTAATTGACGGGACACCGAGGCCGTGTGAGCTCATGCTAATTTAGTGTTTGCTGGCAGAAATTGTTGTGAAACAACTCGATTTCTATCCCACGACCAGGTGTTAGGGGAATCTTTATTTACATTTACATTACTCTAATAATGATTGTCAATGTACAAGTTCTGCCCTGTCGGTGCTGTGGCCAAAGCGGAACCTGAATTCTCGGCCCCCGACGAGTAAGTAGATTTGCAGTTTCGTGGCTAATTCACCAACATAAGCACGTGCACATTACCTTGGCTCACTAGTATAGTATTTTCTTGACTGGAAGTTTAGTTTCCACTGAACTTTGGCTGGTTGATGTTCGTGATGTCTGATCAGTTTCCGAGCTACTACCTGGCCGGGATAACGAGTCAATCCGGCCGGCCACGGCGACGGGCCTGATCGGGCTCCCGAGCCACTGGCCAGGATAACAAGCGTTTTGTGTTTAGAACTCAAAAAATTACAAGTCAAAACAACACAGATCTAGGTTCTCCTGTCTGTATCTCACGGAAAATACTTCGAAATTATCTCCGAACAGACCCCAAACTCCTGCTACGGACCTTATTGGCCTGCCGAACTTTGTAGCGAGGCTACGGTGTGTCCAAATGCCAATAAATCCGTAAGAGCGAAATAGAACAACACGTTTTTATAAGAACTCGGTGTATTTTTAAGGGTTTTACATCGAAGTTAGATTTATTGGTGTTAAACGATGACTTCAAGCGATAAGCTGACACCAGTAACCCGTGTTGTGAACTGCTGAACAGACTGTGTGTGAAACCGATGACGTCATTGGATAATTTCAACACCTCCGTCTGCCGTCAGGTGTCAGGTAACGCAACCGTACGTGTCGTCATGGATTAGAACTACTCGATCTAAATTGATACAAATTAGGTTGTTTTTGGGTGGCATGCTCCTTTAAGCGGTGAGCATTGTCCATGTGACTGTCAAAATCAAGCATGTGATGTAAATTAATATCAGCAAGGCATGCCATAACACTCAGTGTGCAAATCACGATTTAAGGCACAATTGTCAGTTTGGTAGTTGGTTAATGTTCACCAGCAAAAGTGGAGCGATCACAAATGCTAGATATCGACACGCGATAACAGAAAATATAGAGTTTGCACTCAATCGTTACGGNAACAAAATACTTATCTATGTTATGTGCTATCGGCAAATGTGATTGATTCATAAATAAGACCCTCACGCTGTGTTTTCTGCGAATCCCAAGTATTCTGAAGGGGGCTAACAGAGTGATTTTCGCGCATGCGCAATTCACGGTTTCAATATTGCTGGTAATGAGCATTGTCCATGTGACTGTCAAAATCAAGCATGTGATGTAAATTAATATCAGCAAGGCATGCCATAACACTCAGTGTGCAAATCACGATTTAAGGCACAATTGTCAGTTTGGTAGTTGGTTAATGTTCACCAGCAAAAGTGGAGCGATCACAAATGCTAGATATCGACACGCGATAACAGAAAATATAGAGTTTGCACTCAATCGTTACGGCATGTGCAACCGAAAGGAAAACAGTGTACACGGGACAACATAAAGACTACTGTAGTAAAATACAAAATGAGATTCTACGACAAGATGTCTGCACTCGAGAGACACGTGCCGAATATCCAGTGAGCATGGCAATATCCACCAGTATCTCAGCGGAGTGAGACGCACAGTACCACAACAGGTATATATGGCTAATGTTACAGAGTCAATATCTCATGATTACACGCCGAAGTTCAAATCTCGTATACACCTACCGTCACTCATTGTCTACAGTCTCTTCAGTGTATGGGGTCACTCATAGATTCAATAGTCCTTATCAGCGGAACAGTGGAGATAGGTCAACGGAGTTCATGTTCTGAGCGCAGTGGTCAGTGAGCACCGTCCCGTTTGCAGAGCAAGAACGTTCTATGACGTATAAACCAGTCCAAATTAAAGCTAATAAAATCTGTCCTTCCACTGCGCTCCCCTATAGTGCATGATGAGGTTGGAGTGATCGTATCACGAACCGTCGCACATCTAGTGCACTAATCGGTAGCATTTCTCTAGTCTCATTCAACGTCCTTCGGTGAACACAGTGACATTCTCTGTCAAGTTGCTGATACTACAGCCCCCAGAGACACGCTTTTTCATGCGCGGTGCTCTGCATAACTCTTCTCATAACTCCTGAATATCGCACTGCATGATCACAGCAATTAGCATCCAGAATAAAGTGTATATTTGTTTTGAATTTTGGCTTGTGTCTTAGTAATAGGCATGTGGAAGACTATTAAATTACTGAAGATATAAAATTCCATTTGTGCTAATGTGGTCGTGTTGCGTGTGAACGCTTTAGAACTCCTACGGCCCACTGGCTTAGCTTTGGCAATATTGACCTACATATTTTTATATCAATGACAATCGATATGAGTTCCGACCAATCACGCTTACAAAATACATGGTTTGGCTTTTATTCAGCCAGGTACGAGCTGAACTTCAGACCCGACCTGTACAGTGGCTCGGATCTGAATCTGGCTAACTGATAGGACGTAGATGTACATGCTAGTCTCGGCTACTGTAACAAGGAAGGCGGTATATGAGGTAATGCGAGAGCTAGACGCATACTGTATTCCTTCTGTCTAATGGACGCCAAGATACGAAAGCGAGCTCAGTGTTTTTCATGCATGGCGTGTTGACAGCCAGAAAATAAGAATCTTGATTTCAGTATTTGCCTATTGCTGTAATTTACTGAATAACTTAGGCGGTGAGAACACCGAGTAAAATGATAGTGTACCTAAAGGAGTGTGTCCTCTCATCAGCGGCCGATAGGAACTGGCGGGGATAAGGTTTGAGTCCACCTTAGGCTACGTTACGACTTTCCAATGCAAGTTAAGGTAACCTGATACTAAGGTGGTGCTAAGATGGCTTCCAATTAGCGTAATGTGAACGAGAAGTTGATCTTAAGATAATTCCCATAGTTTCGGCCATATTTAAACACGTATGCATATCAATCAAGTAGCTTCTAAATCAATTTTTAAAAGTAAATGCACCTGTATGCGAAGCATTACGATAACCCAAAACAGCAGATGGTGACATTTAAAGAATGAATAAAAATGACTGATGAAATCCCCAATTGAAGACATAAACTTACTCCAGGAACAAGTGTCCAGGGATAAGACAAACTAATTTGGGAGATCTTCTCACCTTAGCACCACCTGTTCCTGCTGATCTCTGAAGCGTTGCAAAACCAGTCTCGAAGTGTGAGTACTTTTCAAGAACATGAAATTATTGTTGATTTTTCGTTGTTTTTATAGATATTAATAACATTCTCGCCTACCCCCACACACATAAATGTGTTCATTGAGTTTGTTATACACACCAAACCACACACATATTTGTGTGTGGGTGTGTAAGACAAATTCAACATTATTATTGATATCCATATTAACAACATGCACATACACGGTGTACCTAAAGATTTCTGTGATAATGCCAGAGCATTTTGTTAAAAACTAATTTGTTTAGCATACTTTAAGTCATAAAAAGAATCACATTTGGGGTTGCATTTTAAGGGATTTCAAACACACTGACGGTTAACTTTGTTCTCCGCCATTTACATTATGCTATACTTATCATTCGGCGTATGGGCTAAAGCTGGGATATATAAATTAAAGAGAAGAGAACTTTATAATTTTAATCGATGGTTACAAATGCCATATATTTTCCTGTGTGAGTAGAAAACTTCTCCTTTTGCTGTTAGAACTAATCCAAATGCGTCCTGTATTCCATACATGTATATACTATATTTTGTGATTTTAATTTCTGCTCGCTTTTATTTTTTGACAAACACAATTTTCTTGTCCCTTGCCTGATATTCCTAGGTTATTGTGTTTGAATCTCCAACAGTGGACCAGTTTTCAAAGTAGAACACTATCTAACGATATGTTAATTACCTGATTTGTCGAAACGTACTACGTAAAATCAGGACCAGTCACGGCATTAATCATCCAAGTGGTCAGATAATGAATATTTTCTCTTTTTCCAGATTCCATGTTCAGTGCTTCACAAAGAGACTTATCCGCCATGCATTGCGCAGCTGCATTGCTGATGATTCTTACTGGTGTTGCGTCATCAGCAGCAACTGACGTAACGTCAGATATACTTGTGGATACTACATTTTATAAAAACCTGGGACCGTACGTATTCAAACGCGCAATCATCATCAAATCCGAAGCCACTCTCATCATTGAGGCAGGCACCGAAATACGTTGTGAAGTGAGCAACACGTACATTTTAAAAGTGGAAGGGACGTTGAAAGTGATGGGAACAAATGCCGCTAAAGTGCGTTTTGTGGTGGCTAGTACTTACAAGGGCCAAGCGAACGGAATAGATACGCACACGGGTAATGTGGTAAGTGTTCTAATCACGACACTCCCAACTCGGACCCTGACCCATAATCTTCGCACAGTTATCTTACAAAAATACATAGTTCAACAATACATGGTATAGTGAGTTAATCATCATACACAGATCAAATGAAATGAAAGAGATTTAAATATGTTCATGCATATACGCCGTGTGGGTGCATATTACCTTGGTCTCTCTGTCTGAGCGTTCCACGTCCGTTGCTCTATATTGACGGTAAGAAGCTGAAGAGCAAATGACGACGAGTTTCGGACCGATCCCCTTACAGCTGTGATCCGTGTTGGCAGTTTTATCTGTACCTTTGGAGTTTATGGAATTTAGAAAAAAGTTTTTTTATTAAGGAAATAACCATGTCTTCCTGTCTTCAGGCGGATTTGGCGTATTCTGCGCCACCCAGTGGCCTACTTCAATTCTCGTTTTGGCGTCCGTCTCTCTATCCGCCATATCCGAGCATCTCCTGGAAGATTTTTCAAAGATTTTCCATTTTTAACTCATGGGCTGCGTAGCACTGAAATAAGTGCTTATGGTGTGCCGCCCATGCCAAACTTACAGTGTAAACTGCAAACTGTCGTTTTTGCTATCCGTGGGTAAAACGATACAAGCTGACTGATGACCCAACGAGTGATTGATGCGATCAAACGCCTGAAACTCAATAGCCTACTTTCACGAATTACTCAGCAGATCATATGATAAAACAATCAGTGACTCTCACAGTCGGTCAAAATATTGGTCTTCAGTAATTTTGGGGTCTGAAAACCAATATATTGGCCGGGATGAAAGCAAACAATTGCCCTCGTTGTCCCCAATTCTTTGGTCGATTGCTGGAAATTACGATTCTTTTTTAAAGTCTGAAAACCACTCAACAGGTTTAAGGCTTCTTTGATCACATGTTATTGTTTTAAGTTTGGCCAAATCGGTGAAGTAGCCTAACTAAATTGCATTAAACCAATAACCACCCCTAGTAGCATACGGTAAGCAATGCACCACCGCGGGCGCTTAGAAACACTGTATTTCTATTGTTATCACTGACAGATTCCATTTGCTTAAATTTACAGAACATCCAACATGCAGACTTCCGTTACTTCAGCTCTGCCATGAATTTATATTGTTGCTACACTGGACAAACAGTGGTAGAAGACTCGTACTTTGAAGGCAACTCGCTATGCTTCGCTGGATACTCGGGTAATGATATGCATATTAACCGCTGTCACTTCCGTCGGAATACAAGGGTGATGACGAGCTCAGATAAACGCATTGTAGACAGCATATTTGAAGAAAATGAGTGTGGTATATGCGGGGTCGAACGGTTCTCTGTCTACAACAGCGTCTTCAAGAATCACACAAACTTCGCCATCAGCGGCCGTGGCAACGTCATTAAGGGCTGTACTATAATTAACAACTACGGTGGCTACGACGAAGGCAACAGCGCCTCGTGTACCGTCGAGAACAATTTGTTTGCTGGTAATACGATTGGAATACGCTTGTACGGCACTAGTGCCAAGATAAACAATAACAACATAGGTGGCAACACTGAATGGAACATCTACTTCAGAAATGAATTCGACTTTGTTGCAGGATCAAATTATTTTGGCTCTTCCGACGCCTCGATAGCAAAAAGTTACATTCGAGATGGATATTTGGCGTCTGGTGTAGGGCGCGTAATTCTATCTTCAGTAGCCCCGTCAATCATTAGTGGCGCAGGGGATAGCCAATACCAGTATCTTGCGCGATATCTTACAAAAAATCCAAATTATAACCCTCTTCCGCCACTCGAAATGGGCAACATATTTGACAGCTTACACTGGAAGTTGGGGACTTATACATTTAGTGTTCGCACTGTCATTTATACGGGAGCGACTCTAACTATTGGTGCAGGGGTTCAAGTTCTATTTAACCAATCCTCATCATTAGTTGTAAAAGGCAAGCTTCTTGTAGAGGGTTCTGCTACGTCGCCGGTACTATTCCGGCCAGTTAATGGTACTTCGAATTCTTTCGGTATTAATACCGATACCGGTAAGAGCAGCATTTCACACGCCTTATTTGACGGGTTTTCAACTGCCATTAGGTTGAGGTGTTGTCATACAGGTTTAGTTGAGATCAATGACTCTGAGTTCACAAACAACGAGATTTGTGTGGCAGGTTATATGGGCACTATGACTAAAATATCCAGAACAAAATTTCACAAAAACAGGCGTGTATTTGACTCAGCTGACAAAGAAGCACGCGACTGCACGTTCACCCTTAATCAGTGCGCATTTTGTGGAGTTGAACGAAGCAGTTGTTATAACTGTGTCTTTGAAAACCACACAAGCACAGCTGTCGCTGGAAGGGGAGGTGACATCACAGGCTGCTTGTTCCAAAACAACAAAATCGCTCTTCAAGGGTCTTTCAGAGTAAGCGACAATTTGTTTCTGAACAACGTCATGGCGTTGTGGTTGACGAGTTCGTTTCAGTCGGTAAACGGCAACGATTTTTGTGGAACTCAAGAGTGGAATGTAGATTATAGCCACGATTCTTATCAAAGTTTACCTTACAACTATTGGGGAAGTACCAACATGACAGTCGTAAGAAGCAGCATCCGAGACGCTTACCAAAAGGCCAATGTTGGACTGTTAGATCTTGGTCAACTTCCAAGTGGTCCAGTTTCCACAAAAGGGAGGTTGTTACCTGAATGCAAGCCATCTACTTTCAACAAAAATTTCAGTCTAGACGACGCCCTTAAATTTGGAAACATTTTGGAAAATACAACGTGGAGCTCAGGTGAGCGCGTTATATCTCGGTCGACTACCATTCTTCCCGGGGTTACTCTCACTATTAACGCGGGTGTTCGAGTTGTGTTTCATGCGACCCTGAAAATAGTGGGTTCCCTGCTAGTTTTAGGGACTTCGAATAATCCTGTTGTTTTCAGCGCCGGTGCTAAGGTAGTAGGAATCAACGGTGATACCGGAAACACAATTATTAAGTACGCCATCTTTGATGGCTTCTCCAGTGCGATTAGTTTGAGGTGTTGTCACCAAGGTCACGTTGAAGTCAACGACACCGTGTTCACGAACAACGGCGTAGCCGTGGATGGATATATGGGAACAATGGCTTACTTCCGTCGTTGTCGATTTGAAAATAATTTCAAGGTATGCACGAATGCGGACAAGATCTTCGAGGACTGCGTCTTTAACTCGAACACATTTGGTGTTTGTTGCGAGAGACACTCTGTTTACAGGTCATTATTTGTAAACCATACATTTGCAATTCAAGGAAGAGGAGGAGACGTCATCGACTGCGTTTTCGTGAACAATGGTGTCGCGTATCAAAGTGCAGGCTATACGTTCAGGTAAACCAACAAAACTTTAACATATTAAAGGAAAATACGCAGTTGTGTTTAAAATGTAATTGATGGAAACATTATTAGTAAATATATATATATGCAAAATAATCTCCTGGGTTTGAGGAGTCTTCTGGTTCCTTGTACTTTGGAATAGAAAAATAATGTAAGAAGGCGATATACACTAGGAATCGAGCAGTTGCCATTCTCTAGCAGAAGGAAACAAATGGCTTCACAACGTCGGGAAATTTCTCTGAACTTCCTGGAGTTTTCATACATATACTCCAAGTACTTCAGCAGATGAATACTTACGGTGATAATGTAAATTAAAATTTAAATGGTTAGCACCGATTTTTCTCAGAACGTGCACGTTGGCAAGACACCAGTGGCTGGTTGCATGAAACAGTCCCAAATAGGGGCTCAAACAGGAACTCATAATAAAGATAAAGTGATAGAAAAAATATTATATCTGTGCCTAAAGAACGAAAGAAATACGAAAAAGACTTGGAGAACTTAGTTGAGTCCCTATTTGGGATTGTTTCATGCCACCGGGCACAGGGGCCCGTTTCAAGAACGTTTTTGATTGGCAGCATGACATTTTTTAAACATGGCACATCAGTGGGTGTGACCCCGTTGTCAGCTGTGTGACGTCATGGAAGTGCCAAGGCGTTGTTGAGACACGCTCCCTAAAGACAATTTAGTTTACCGTCTAATTTTTAGGAACAACGTGGTGACGGGTAACAGAATAGGTGTTCAGTATAGGTCAACAGGCAAAGACTTTACACACAATATGGTGTGTGGCAACAATGAGTGGAACTTGCAACACACTGATAATGACGATGCCAGCCTAGATTGCAACTGGTTGGGTGGGTATTTGTGTTGCATAAGAGCAACTTCAACCATTTCATGGAATGTTGAGAATGGTTAGCTTGATGAACACGTAAAGAGTAAAAACGAGGGGTTGCGAGATGGAGTTGTCCGCGTCAGTGCGCAACGCCTTGGGTACATAGCCTCAAGTTTGATCGGATATGTTTCATATAGTAATGCGAATGTGCAAGCTTCAATTATTACAGCGAAGAGATTTGGCCAACTCCCAAGGACAATTTGATGCTACAAAAATACCCCGAGCACTTGAATGGTGTAGAGATTGTGAACTGGGATGATTGAACTGGGCGGTTGTTTTTAAGGCTGCTGAGCCTTAGTTTGGAATGAAGATGTCTACCGTTTTTAGACTTGCTTCAAGTTGCTCCTTTATTAGATTAAAAGTAATTTTTGATCTTGGGAGGAACTTACATTTCGTTTTTGCATGAGACCATGATCGACATCGAAAACGCCCCTATCACCGGGTCAGTTTAACTTAGCCGAGCAATTGAGAACTGCTGGTTCTTCCGTATAACAAAAATTACTTCCAATCACATGCGCGCACTCAGCCTGAAATATAAGGGGTTTCGAATTTTTCGGTACGCGGACCTTCTACTGAAAAACATCGACGAGGACTAAAAAAACAAAAAAGGGGCCACTAGGTTCAGGCCTACGAATTGTGCATCCCCGTCGAATTCTTGTCGACTTTGTGGAGTTTTGTCTCGTTTGCTCGGACTTTTTGTTTCATTGAGACGGATCTTTTTGCCCAGCTCGTTCGAGCCCCCCGAGCCCCTCCTCCCGGGTGTGCCCATGAATCAAAGTAAGGAACAAAGAGAGCCGAGTTGCAAAAGAGCACGTTGTATGATTGAATTGAAAAGTATTTTTGGAAGAAGGGTTTATAGCAGATTTGGACCTCTTACACCTAACACTTGAAAACTGGTTTATGCTTGCTTTAGTTTGCATGTTGCTCAATCTGTTCTCATTTAAACTAAATAGAATGATTATGGACGGGTTTTGATGAACTTTTCAGAAATACTAGAAACGAGCAAAAACCCTAGTCGGGCCGGTACATGCGTGAATTGCCACTAATAATACGTTTGTTTTGGCACAAATTAACTAAAAAATTTCCAGTTAATTCAAAGCAATACGCTGGATAAATGCCATATTTTGAAGTAAATCTATACAGACATGGACCTGGCAATCTCAAAAGAATAACTTGTGAATACATTTTCAGAACATATTGAGGGTGAATCCCGTTATGGAGGGTACAATGCTTCGATGCTTTGTTTTAGGCAGTGTCAATGTCAATGTAAGAGAAACAATTAGACGTTATGATATGCCGTCTGGTTTCAGTTGCTTGTGCATAAAATAATGAATCATTGGCTTTCTTTCCGCCATTGCTACCTTGTTTGAACATTGTCGGAAGTTGACTGGGATTAGTTTAAATGGTAGAAATGTTTTGTGACGTGCGTGATTGGAGAGAGAATGATTAAACCCAGTAATTAATTTATTATATGATAACTTCTAATTAAAACAAGTGATGCCTGTTTTTAATTAAGTTTATTATGAAGCAGAGTAATCACACTAGCGCCCCCTGTAAGGATAGCTTCAATCAAGTGTCCATAAATAAACGTATTTTCTGCTATCAAAGCTGTAGGACTTGACACTAGTTGGATGACAGTCCTGTTGATCGATCCTTGTACTAACACACACTGCACTGCGACAGTGTACTTGCTGGTCACAATACTTCGTAAAGTAACACGTAGTACTG
This sequence comes from Phoronis australis, assembly GCA_002633005.1. NCBI lineage: Eukaryota > Metazoa > Phoronida > Phoronidae > Phoronis > Phoronis australis. The sequence continues at coordinate 283,509 of NMRA01000210.1, forward strand.
CTCTACCCGCGATACACTACGCTGGCCACACTCCCGTTCGTGACGCAATGACACCTGTAGGCAGTATCCGACTACTCACGATTCCTTTTTTCTGGTCACTGTCCCTCGTGACGCAGCTCGAGTAGGTAGTATCTTATGTACCCACAATGCAGGCATAGACTATTGCTAACAAGTATCTATGATGCAAGTGATCAGCTCCTAGTTGTTCGATAACCCTTGCCCTTGCCAAGATCCTCCGTAGAATCTTCTACGAAATGGCAAATCCTATAGCTTCAACTACCAAACTCTTATCTGACTTTTTTCCAGACTTCTGTTCAAATTATAATGCACTTACTGATTGATTAGCTAATAAAAATACACGATTATATCAGATCATGTTACGATCTAAATCTCAGACATTTCTGGGATGCTCACAGCTAGTGCATTTAACCCAGATCAAAAAATAGATGTAGATATTATAAGTACATGTAAACAAGTTTGACCTCAAAAAGTACAAATGCACAACTTCAATGGAACTATCTCTATTAATTACATATTCAATATTTATTCAGACAAATATTATTCTGACAAACATACAGGTGCTGGGAGTGCTTTACAGGCACGTAAAAAGATCCAAGATGGTTACAGCGGAGGAGGCATTGGAACTGTAGATATCCACTCTTCTTGGTTGACTTCATTGCCGAATCGCTACCCAAACATATCGACGCTGGGGATACCTGTCGATCAGTGTATAAACAAGCCATGCAACGCTGAACGTGACTGTTCCAGTAAGAGAAGATACAGTTCTTTCCTATTTGTTTTACATAATGTTGTGAAAATAAACATGCTGCCACCTGGCGGAATTTTCATGTTATTCAAAAAACAAAAATAAGATTTGAATGTAATGTAAGGCAACTCATTAAGTTTTTGGTTATCAAAAAAGACAAAAAATCGTTTTGAAGAGATAAATGCTGATAATCTAGCTAATCTGATATTCTTTCCAGGCAATGGTCTTTGTACTGTAGATGGCAGCTGTAAGTGCCTGATTGGTTGGACGGGGACTGACTGCAGTATTTGTGAACTCGGCTTACAGTCAACAGAAACCGGACCAAAGTGTACAGAGAGCTGTGAGCAAATAGCTGACTGCGCCACCTGTCTGACTAAGCATACATGCGTCTGGTGTAGAATGGCACACACCTCTGTCTGCACCAACATTCTCAACAGCACACTTATTTGTGACTCACGTCAAAAAGACATGTGTCAAAATGAAGACTTTAACGTGTCTCAGGCCATTTTTGAACGCACAGGTACTATTGTATCGGTGAAGTTTAATATGCCGACTGACCGCGCTGGTTTCTCCAACGTATTCTTCCCTTGTGACTACGTATTGAGCTTGGAAACTGTGCAGACGTTAGGAAATGGTTTCAGGTGTCGCTGGAGCAGTGCCAGGCAGTTAGTTATCTTTCTGGGATCTGCTTTCAGACTCAGACCCCAAGGTTTGGTCGACGTCCGAGAAACTAATCTCACTTTTCGAGCTGGAAGTGTCCTTTCTAACATTACAGGCCAGGCTCTTCAACGGGTTTCAGTGTCTGTGTCTCCTCCCGTTGAAATTCCAAAACCAACCGTTGCTGTTAAAGTACCGACTTTCATTGGAACGTGCGGTGACCTATTTCTGGATGGAAGCAACACGTACGATCCTACTGCACAACTTAACGCGATGTGGGTTTGTGAAGAGGGTTGCTCTGAAGACATTAGGAATGCGCTGTTGTCCATCTATTGTGATGGGAGCGGTTGCACAAAAAGCCAACAATGTATAAAAAAAGGAGACGATTCTCTTTCTATAATAATACCTCGTGCACTTTTGAAATATGGCGAAACATATCAGTTCCGGTTGCATGTCTCCAATCTTTTTGGTTTTGTTGTGTCAAGTGATTTGATAAACGTCACCGTAACAACCAAACCAGCCTTGCTAGTGCGAATGCTCACACCAGTGATCACGGCTAAAAGGCTAGAACTGGTAGAAATCCGCTCACAGGTCAAACTTCCTGAATGTGGGTTTCAGAGTTTACCAAAATTGAGATATTCGTGGCTTCGTGACACCGAAGTCTACGTCCCGCTTATAACCAACAACACCACCCAAAAATATAAGGGCTTACTGGCCAAGAAAAGCTCATTGTTTATTCTTCCGGATTCTCTCGGCTACAACCCAAATTACACAAACATCTTTAACGTACGGGTGGAAGACGACACAGCTCAATACGAAAGCGGCACGGCCTCGGCGATCGTAAGAGTTGTTCAACAACCTTTACAACTATTCATTGTTGGCCACGGCGGCTCTTTCGTAAAGACACAAAACATTACCATGGAGGCGATAGGTAAAGACCCTATGTCGAGGAATCAAAGTTTAGGAGAGTTTACGTGGAAATGCTTTACCAGGGAAGTTACTGGTGCCCTCGTCGATTGTCCCGGAAACACCTTTGTTCAAGTCGAGTTTCTCAAAGGTCCAGTTCTGTCCCTAATTGTTCCAGCCAATGGATTCCAAGAAGGTCAGTACGAATTTGCAGTACTGTGGACGACTGCATTCCGCACCGTTACTGCGACAGCGGATATCCGAATTCGCGATACACCAACTCTTGCAATTCAAATTTTAGAACCCCTTGAATACCAAGTGGTGAATGACAATGTCATCATTGCTAAAGATGACCAAATCCGTTTGTCAGCAAACTATGTTACAGCTAGTTGTTCTTTTCTGTGGAGGGTGTACAATAATAACACTGAGGTGTCCGTTGATACAAGAACGTACAACAGTTCCGACGTCTACGTCATCAAATCAGGGAGTCTAGAAGAGGGCTCGGAGTACTTGATATCTCTTACTCTCGCTAGCCACTTGGGAACATCGGAAGCAACGATACGTTTGGTAGTAGAGTACCCTCCACGAGGTGGCGTTCTTGACGTAAACCCATGTAAGTTAAGCGTGGCTGGAGAGACAGAGGTCAGCCTTAGAACTCGGGGTTGGAGAAACAGCAACAGTGATGCAACAACATGGGAGCTTCGCTATCTATTTGGTTATACCACTGGTGACAAAACAGTTCGACTAACCTCTCAGTTCACCACTAATCAAGAGGTACGAGTTCGTTTATTGTGAAACAAAGTAGGTGCTCCTCATTTGTGGCTTCTGAAAAAAATTGTGTTTGTATATGAATTGTGAACACTATCCCTTCTCAGTGTAAAATTTATTCAGCATCTTCCATGGGCACTTTTGAGTTTAATAAGGTTTCCGTATACAATACTTTTTATCTGTCATCTGCAGCGTAAAAATCGGTGAAAACGTCCCTGAACTTTGCATCTTGAATTTGAGTTTCAAAGTGTTGGTCATTAAGCCCTGTGCAATTCCTCGCCCCACCATAGGCAATTGCCCCCCTCCCCCCAAGGCCAAACACGAATAAAATAAGGAAGCGCAGCAGCCAATTAGCCAAAAAATAAAGAAACGGTGTCCATGGGCAATGCTTTAAGAATTCGACGTTTCCGTGCATTTTGACGCAGGGTTGATCAACATGGGGCAAATCTGTATCATAATATCATATGCCCATCCTCCAATCGGCAAAGTCTAAATGCGTCTATACTTAATACTGAGGTGAAACGAATTGCATTATTCTAAATATTTTTCCAGTTTTCCACTAGGCTTCCAAGTGGTACTCTGATGCTCTGGGTTATTGTTCGGTCTCCCAGCGGCAGCACGGCTCGGGCAGAGCAAGAGTGTACAGTTTCACCGTCTTCCGGTGATTTGTTGAACTCGTTGACCACGAATATAGATCAAGGTCTTGACAACCTGGATGAAGTAGACAGCAGCGTTGCGGCCGCTGCTATTGAAAGAGATAGACAACCACTAGAGGTAATTGCTGTAGTGTTGCAATTTCAGGCACATTGTGAAAACACTAAGTGCATGTACACGTATGCACTGACCCAGCGGTGGCCGGTGTCTCCAAATCAATTGTTTGGTCACTTATCACACGCACAATTCCTTAGGTGACAAGTCACACACAGAATACTATTTACATGTACAAGGCCAGTTAGCTTTTTTTCCCACAGGTGACAACTTTGCAATAAAAAATAAGTTGAGATTTTGAATTACAGATTCATTTTGTGATGACCTAGGACTATAATAATATTACTACCAGATGATGAAATAAAACTGGTAAAGTAATGTTCATATGGATTACTATACTGCGGTATATTTTTGTCAGTGTATTATGTACAAGTAAACAACATGTGGTGTTCATCTCCAATTTTACGTTTACCTAAGCTAGAACAAAAATATATAAGCACTCCTGTCTGAGGATTGACGTCTCTTCCTTGTCCAATATGAAGTGTTTTGAATAAAATAATTTTAGCCTCTGCCTAAAATTCTCCCAGTTGGCAGTTCGGGAGTGCGAATTTCTCACGGGCAAAATCCTGTCTAATGCTCTGCCCTGGCTTCTCTAACTAAGAATCCTGAATCAGCCCCTGGACGCCAGACACTGACTTTGGAAGTCTTCTTCAGGGTTACTGTAATGGTGTCCCCATCTTTGTCTATTGACAAACCTACCTGTCAATGTCACAGATTCTGTCCTGGCAAACAACGTATCTATTCATCTGCGCCCACAACAAAAAACAAATATTACGCAGCCTTCTGGGACTTAGTCAGCAATGATCGTGCGAAAACATTCAGCCACCATTATGTTGGTCTTAATTGCAACATTTTTCAGACACAAAATAAAGTTAACAAGTTGCTTGTCGAAGCAAAATCGGGTTCAATCCAGGCAAGGGCCGACGTGCCGCCATCCTCGCAATCGCTAGCGAAAGATGTTTCCGATATGAGCGTGATTCTGGATACTCAAAGTTCGTTTGACAATGATACAGTGGAAAAAGCTGCCGACGTTCTCAAAACCTTGTCACAGAATATGAAAGAAGACGTGCTAATCAACGAAGGTAACAATGACGTAAACGTAGTCTCCAAAGGAGATTGGTCAAGTCAGACATTTTCCGGTATTCTGGAAATTCAAAACCCTCTCACAGTAGAATGCGGATAGCATTTTTTCATTATGAATACATATGGTGATATGCACCAAGTTCCAGGCTAACGAAACGTAACAAGCGATCAATTTGCTTTCATGTTGCTAAAACTGTAAGTTCAAGACACATTTGAAAATTTAGACTGTGGCTGTAGCACTCTCGTTATTTTATCCTCACACGACCGATCTACTCGAGCAATGCCAAAATTTTTACGAACTATATTTTTATGTAATCGCCCCACTTGAGTTTACCATACGTTTAACACTTCTGTGATACGTGGTTCTGTTGAAGTCACTGTGTACATAGCATTAATTTGTCTAAAAGAAGAAAGTAATGGCCCGTTTTACCTCACAGGAATGGAGGAAACTGAATTTTCAAGGAAACATCTGATCACATAGGCGGATTTAGGGGGGCCCAGAGGGCCCGCCTCCCCCCCTCCCCCTCCCTTGGCTGCAGCTAAAAAATAAAACAGCAAGAGCGTAGGGAAATGTTGAGTTTATTAATTAACCCCGGTAATTAAAATTATACGGCTGAAGCAAAATTTAAATGTGTGCAGTTTTAGTGTTTGGGAAGGGGCTCAGATCCAATTTCAAGTGTCAAATTCGGGACACGGCGCAATCGTAACGGAACTATGGCTAAGTATAGGCTCTCCCGCGATATCCCAGGCGACCGGCAGTGGCGCTGGGCACTACAACTCCGTTTCCGTCGTCTGCTCCACTGTGCAATGAAGAAAATTACTTCATTTTTTAAAGAAAATGGAATCTGATTGATGATGAAAAAAACAGAAGATGCAGGTAAGATGTGAATTTTAATCGAAGCCTTAGTGAATCACTCAGAAACTCATAATTCTCTCTTTGTCAAACCTTAACTTAAGACGGTTTCCAAAGCAATCGCGTCATTATTGCCAAGACAAAAAACGGATTTGGTCTTTTGGGCAATTGAAGACTATTTTAAATACAACAAATTTGTTACAAACTGATGGCACAAAATATAAAACATGTAATAAGCATTACAAAAAGAAGGCGGTTTCGCGCGCAAACGCTGTGGACCATAAACAAGTAGGTCTCTTAGTATCAATTTAGGAGTTAAATCGTGGTGGTGCGGTGGTAAAGCACGCTCTCTCCACCCGTCGGGTCGTGAATTCTAGTCTTTGGTGCCTGCAATTTTTCCTGTTTGACACTTTCTCCGTTTTTTCTTGCCTTCTTTTCTTGGATAATACTTCGGGAATCAAGAAAAATGCTTGATTTTCAGAGGAAAAAACAGAAAAAATTCCTGGGCGGGAAACCCCCCTCCCGACCTCCCCCCATTCGGTGCTATGCGCATCTACAATCGTGCTTTGAGCAAATGTTTACAGTCAAAATGTTGGGCCCCCCTCCCCTTATGATATCCTAGATCCGCCTCTGCTGATCAACTACTGATTGCGAAACCTGCAGTTAGGTTATATTGTTGTTCCAAGTGGTATCTTGAGCAGACACCTTCATCACTGATTTCAAGTCCGAATTAGGAATCACTTCGGTCCAATGTCACCGACGTTTTTTTTTTTTCAGTCTCTGGTCGTCATTTGGAGTGTCGCCTAATGCCTCGATTTGGCCATAATAACGACTTTGTCTCGTTTCCGCTACATCAAGTCTTTGAATGTTCCAAAGCTGGTTTCACATCTTTGTTGTCTTTGCTCTGTTTATGCGTCCAGGTATACGTACGTGGGTGCAAATTGTCGTAGAGAATCTTCACGAAAATTGGCAGATGTGTGCTTATGGACGACTTTTGGACGGATCTGACGACTGCAGTGTCACCTTGTGGAAATTTAAGTACTGTATGTTTGCCTCGACTTTTGCAATCTCCCGAAAGATTTTCATGGAAATTGACGAATAAGTTTGTATATGAAGGGGGTCGACGACGCCTTCCCATTTCAGACGTTTTCAACGTGTTATGTATCACCTAGAGGCCATTTTGTAATTTACGAGTTTATTTATGTTTCTACCAAACCGCTAGAAGGATCATTACGAAAACTGTTCCTGATGAGAAGACCACGGCTGAAGTTAACTTTCGGACGGCTCCGATTTGGGTGCCGTCGCTTTTGTGGCATTTTTTTGCGTCCGTGGCTATATCTCGGTGCAGGATCTTTGTGAAATTTGGCAAGACTGGTGTTCTTTCTATGATTGTGATAGCGGATGAAGACGACTTTCGGACGTTATGTGCACCACTGCAGCATTTCTTAAGTTTTCCTCTGAATCTCTATATCTTCAGAGTTTCATGAAATTTAACAAATAGGTTTCTGTTAGAGAAAAGACGACGGCTTCTCATTCTTGGACGATTTTCCTTATTCTGTGCTACCTAGCTGTCACTTTTATGATACTAATAACCCTTAGAAGCATAGCATTTGTGGTGCAGTTTGAGCACGTTTCTACTCTTTGTGTTGTCATTGTGGGAGGAACTGTTGGATCTACAGCACTCATTGCTGGCAACGCTGTGCAATAATTAGCAGACAATGGCATACTATCGGGATTACCGACAGCCGACAACAACTTACTTTTCTTGGACAAGGAAATGTCGTAAAAGTTTTAAACTTCAACAATGTTGGTATAACTCCACTTTGTTGTCCAACCCCACCTATCACGTCACGTCTCAAGGTGAGAAGACATATTGCGAAGCACATTCTTTGAATAGAACGGCTGCAAGTAGCGTCTATTCACTATATTTCCAAGTTTGTGGAAAACCCCAATTAGCGGGCTGTATGTACTCTTTGCGATAGAATAAAACGTTTTGCCTATCTGAATAACTTCCATTGCAGATATTGCCACGCACGCCATTAACAGCATCGCGACTCTATCTAGGAACAGGGTAAATTCGTCAAAAATACAGTCTTCAATGAAAAATGTGGAGCACAGCTTGTCGAAACTCGCCGTGACAGACGGGAGGCCTGTCTCAGTAGCTGCAGGTGGAGTAAACGTAAGAGACAATAAACGACCTTTTCAAATGCGAGAGGAAAAACATCTTCAATTTTTACCAGTTCACACAAAAAAACGGTTCCTGGATTATTAGAAATCGTTTGGAGATATCTTCAATGTTTCTGCTGCTGAAGTTAGTCGACAGTATTTTTATGTTGGAAACATGTGGAGAATTTCTCGCTTACACTGGTCACCGCTCAGATTCCCTTAGCCCTAGACAACTTTTGCGACCATGCCTTTTCAGCAGGCCCTTTGTATTCGTTGATGTAGATCTAAGCTAATGAAGTGGAAAGGTAGTAGCTAGCATCACTGTCTCAACAGTGGTTGTTGTTAGTACCCCCAATTTGGTTTTCTCTGACATTTGCAGAGTTACAGCCTGCAACTCTGGAGAGTAGTTTCAACTTGGTACATTATAAAGATTATAAAATGACTAAAAAGGTTAACTTGTGTTTATCTTCACAAAGGGCCACTTCCCAAAGGAACGATATAATATGTTTCATATTGGTTTCCGTTATTTAATTTTTAATACCCACTTGTTTGAAAATATGGTGATAACCAAACTGAAGATTTGGAATCTCTGGACAATTTCGGTGGCTCTGACTTTTTAACTATTCTAGCTGTTTGTTAGTAAAAAAAATGAAAAGTGGGCACAAGTTAAGTGCAACTGTTTCCTGTTCAAAAATCTGGTTAAACGAGATTGAAAGAATATTAAAAATGAATCCATGTGATATTATTAACACTGATCAGCGTTTGTATATCCACAGAGTATATCAATACGCGCAGTGGTTTATCTTCAATCGTACCCAATGGTAGTTTTTAGTTATTAGTTCATCGATTTTTAAAAATCGAAAACCGTACTGGTTGCTTTTTTTCCAGATGAATACCGCCGCGGTGTTGTTTTTAACGAAAGTTAGTGGTTAATGCATTTTGAAAATTGGCCATTATGTACAGTCAGATATGTTTAATACAGTTAATGGTCAGGTAATTACACCTAGTTGGGTCTTGCTCGCATCGGGCAATGCGGTCATCACAACTGTACCTGACCCTTTGATCCTGGTAAAAGCCGCTCAGAAGGACGAGCGGTGAAAATTCCCGCATATCTTTAGAAATGCGTGACTTCCTTGTAAGTGTATTATTCACGGTATGAACGTTAACCTTTCTGTTTCCAGACCATTGTTCACCGCATCACCAACACTACTAACGTGACCATATCTGACGAGACAGGACAGACCCTGATAAAAGTGTCAGAGGTTTTGGATACCAACTCCATCAGTGACGTCAGCGTCACGTACACAAGGTGGCCTCCTGGGAAATTCGACGGCATCTGTATTGGCGATGAGTGTATTAACGTGACGTCAGAGCTCATATCTGTCAGAATGCTAGACATGAAAGATGGTGAAGAGCTCAACATCACTAACAGCACAAGGACTTTCACTATTCAGGTGCGACTTAAATTTAAAGGGACACTTAAATTTAAAGTACAATTTAAGACTTAGTCTTCTCCCAAGTTCATCCAAAACCGCGTCAAACCCCATACTCATTCTTCACCAGTCAGTTAATGTGATTGTATTACTCGACGTTGGTGTCGTTTCCTTCAGTCGTTGATTATGTGGCCCAACTTTTAAGGGCTAACATTTTGCATCAAACATTTAAGTTGTATAGTCGTACATGTAGCTCATACCTGTTAATGTACTACATGTATATAGGGTTCGATATCCTTCCATTCGGAATTATCATGATTTGGGCAACGAACCAAATACTTTGGTTAGATTTTATTCTGTTTTGGTCGCTTTACTGTCAGTTACTTCATGTTCGTTCACTAAATCTTGGTCGCTTTCGATGCAAGTTTGACGAGATTACTCAAGTCTTCGCGAGTAGTAACTGCGCTTTACAACCGATGCACCCAGTGACTTGCGTGCACTGGCAAAACAGTCGTCCCTGAAAATGTTAGTCGGGGGGCTGATATGTTAAATTATGGAGTAAATTCACGTTTTCGTTCCATAAGCGAAGATTTCCCACTCCGCGTCTCGCTAGTGCCTTGCATCTATAAAACGTGCCACATCACTCCGCCTTTCAGTTTGGGAATAAAAGACTTCTTTGACGGAACGTGCCTCTGCTCCGCCCCCTCAGTTATCACGTGCATGTTGCTTACGTCACGTCTATAGGTGAAGGTTGCTTGGTCGTGTTTTTTTTAATATCCAATGATTTTCTTAGGTGCCATTCTCACCAAATGCAGACGTGAACAGCATGAACTGCGTATCGACACAAGATGGGAGGACCCTGTCACCTGCCGGCTGTACATTGACTAAGGTGGACCAAGTGCGATTCTTGGCAGAATGCCAATGCAACCATCTAACCTATTTTGGTGTGACATCGATTATACCAGAGAAAGATGTGCTTACAACACCGGAGACAGTAAATGGTAACATTTCGCCTATACAGAGCGATTTATCAATTTTAGGGTTAATGGTCTGATAAGTTAGGTTTACGAGGTTTTCTCTATTCAAGTTTCGAAAGAGATTGTTGCATGCAAGGGTTCTGAGAAGGATATCTATATTACATGTGAAACTAAAATTGGAGAGTTTGGGGTTCATGGAGTTGTCGTACAAACAGTTTCAATCACAGTGACTATTAGCTTAATGACGAATTAACAAGGAACAGGGTGAGGGTTGGTTGAAATCACAAAAACGAGGTCTTGTATCTAGATGTTACCGGTGCGAGCGTAAATTGTCCGGTGTTGCCTCAGTACACAGCTGTAAATGGAGCAGGGGTGCCCTAATCTGGACACTTTTGGAGATTTTTGTGAATATAATTATAAAAAAATGTGTAATTATTATGTGACGACCCTTAATTAACACAAGCGAGATCTGTCGTTAATTCAGCATAACATAACTACGCGAGCTCCCTCTTGTGGGATACCTTAAAGAGGCATGGAATGCGAAAGCTCGTCAAAAATATCTTTTATTAAACTATTCCTGAGGAAATTACTATCTCGAAACGTCTAGTACAGATTAGTTCACTTTCGGCTGTGAGGAAATTTCCAGAAAAAATTCACGATTTTTAAATACGCGCGAAAGAAAACTCTCTGGTTACCACACAGTTTCCAATCTCTCTCCCACTTATGATACATGCCTCACAGTCAGTTGCTTGAAGTCGCTTGAGGTCAAAGGTTACATTTTCCATATCAAGGAAATGTGCTTCGTCTATGTCTTGCCATACCAACGTGCTTGTGGGAGAAAGTGGCGAGCAGTTGAGAAATCGTTTTTTCTTAATTGGAAACTTACAGAAAGTGATTTGATATCAACAGAAATTAAAAATCTTTAGGAACAAACCCTAGAAAGACCTGGTGAGTAGGTTGAATTCTGTTTCTTTCAATAATAACTAATAACAATCAAACCTCTTTATCTGCTGTCCCACGTACGCGCTGAGTCAACGCTCTCTGAATGACGATCTTGGTGACCGCCTCTGGAACTATAAACGCACACATTGTGACTGCAGTTATGGCTCGCTGTACTGTAACAATGTACCTGCTGGTCACAGTCCTTCCAGACGCAATACGAGTCGGAAGTATCTGGCTACCTACAACACACCTCGATGGTCACGGCCTTCGTGACATCAGCACTGTCTTCAGTAGCCCACAACCCACAATACATAAGACCAAACTCATTTAAGTTGACCTTTCCCATTACAAGATGAGGTGCTAGCCTACTACCATCACTCCCGCATTCCATATGGCAAAATCTTAGTCACCCACCTAAACTGTAGTTCTCTAACAAAAGTGCCATGATTTTCGCATCGTCATTTTGCCACTAAAATGGCATTGGGCCGTTCACCGTTGTCATGGTCTGGGTAACGAGGTAGTATCAGACTGTTCAGTATAAACAACTTTTTCAGTAAGGAAGTTGCTATTGGTTTGACCCTACAATTAAAAGTAACTGTTAAAAATTAAACTTGCCATTGCCACAACATTTGTTCCGTCAAACGTGTCTTATTTGTTACACACACTTGAACACTGAATGTGGACCATCTGGAGTTATCTCAAAAAATTTGAAAGAACCGAAAATGTGTTGCCTTTTGTATCACTAAGAAAAAAGTAAATCTTAGTTTAGCACTGCGCGTAAAATCGTATACAGATGCTTCGGAATTACCGCAAAACCCTGAAGACTGTTCCTCAGAATCTGAACCAGGGACAGCGTTCACTTTTCTTGCAAGAAAAGCGAGATGACACACAAAATCATGCGAGTTAAAGGAGCGTTTCGCAAATATGATCGCGACCTTACTGGTATAATCATGCAAACTGGTGGCCAATGAAATGATTAGTCAATTGGAATGTTGAATTATGGAACTGAATTATGGGAAAGAATTCATTGTTTCCGTTTATTATGCGAAAGTCATGTTGTCGCGGTCGTGATGATTTTATTAATCTTATTTATATTCTTCATCCTTATTACTTTGGAAATTGGCGTTTTATGATTTAGTTTCAGAAGAAGATAAAAAGAAAGCAAGCGTCACAATCGTTATTAAAGGCACAAAGGAAACGGTAAGAGTGCTATGAAATCTTTGATCCGCTAAAGAACTTGCACGCGAGAAAACCAAACTATAGCTGTTGTAATTCATTAAGTCGCTACCGTTATTTCTGCTTACAGGATCCCTAAATATTGACCCGTGATCCTGCTTTCTGCGACAAAATTGAAACTTTCAAGTGACCCTTGTTAATGATTCACGTGAGCACGTTTCACAAAAAATAGCGTATTTTTGCTGCGAAAATTTCCCCAAGTCACGGCCAAAATGTCATAGTTATAATCCGGACTATGTAGCAGATAGAGCATTGCAAGATTTGTGCCATCTTGCGACATTTGTTCCCTCCCATCAAGTGTTGTCTGTGACTACCGGTCGTTCATTATGAAATCGGGCGTGCGTTCAGTAGACGCTAGGACCTACGCTAGGGCCTAGCTAAAACCTAGTCAAAGTCACGTGTTCTTATTTAAAATGCACGGCAATATCTCACGTAATCTCGCGAAGTCTTGCTTTTTAGCGAGGTCCTAGCGTTACTAAACGGGAGGCGGGATTTCCCCAGAACTGTTGACGGTGCGTGAATTATTTTCTTAGTTCAGCTTACGCATTTCTGTGAGCTTTGAGTCGGGAGTTACTGGGTGTGAATTGTCTAAAACTGATATTGAACCGATGGATATAGACATGAGGCCGAGAATTACTTGATAGTTTATTTATTTTGGCGTTTTTACTGAGTAGATCATTTGGGCAGTTTTTATGATATGTCAGTGACATCTACCGCGATATTTCTTAGTCGTTTTCAGCAATTTTAAGTATTTTACTTTTGAAATAATAAATCTTAAATTTATTTTTAGTTTGACAGCACCTTGTTCCAAAAAACCGTCGCCAAAGCCTTGAATGACCACTGCACCCGTAAGTCATGTGTCGGATCTTCAAACAGGTAGCTACCTACACTACTTCGTCCTTTCAGTCTTAAATAAACTATTTTCTTTTTGCTATTTTAACGCTCATGTCCTGCTATTCTACAGAATACTAGTACTTATAATCGAAAGATGTAAACAATAAATTGCATGGCCTTGCTTTCCAGGAGAGAGGTGTGGAATGCTGTTACTGCAGACGATGTAAAGATTCTGAGTGTAACTCAAAAAGGTGACTCGCTTGGGGTAGTTTTCTACGTAAAAACTGGTCAAGCGACATTAATGAAGTCTGACAACCTTAATGAGGCTATGGCAGATCCAGATGTCCAGAAGACACTAAGTGCAGAAGGCTTTAGTGTGACGTCAGTGCAGCAGCATTCGCCAGAACCAACAGACAACTCGACCTTGATCATAGGGGCCGCTGCAGGCGGTGCTGCTGTGTTGGTAATCGCAATTGCATTCACTGTGGCAGCGATGTATAAAACGTAAGTATCTTTACTTAAAGGTGTAAAAACACACGGCGAATTCCCGCGGACTAGTGTCTAAATTTTGCGGTCACGAAAATTAAACTCCTATTTGTTTGAATTATGGGTGCTGATTGTTTTTCTGCTGCTTGTGTTGGGTTCCTTCTCAAATCTCACTTGGAACAGACATAGGCCTAGAATTCGCGCTCGCTGCCGGTGCTCCATATGATTTGACCCGCGCGGGACCTTTAACGCTTTCACGTGACAAAAATAGCAGCCAGGTAATAGCATCCTGCTCTGTACCTTCCATGATGTTGTTTCTTCAAGGAGTCTTGACTAATTTCTACATCATCTCATTGGTATTTGTTTTTCCCTTTCCCAATGTCATATACAAGCGTCCTTTATTTATTTTCAGTCGGAAATGCCGCTGTAGAAAAAATTCAACAGTTTCTACTTTGGAGCTGAGGGAAACGAGCTAAAGGTTATCGGACAGTTCAATGGGTTCTAGTTGGTCTAATGCGTCGAGGAGAGATAGCTAAATTGGAGACATTGCATGGACTTCTATGTCTTATTTGATTCGAGGGAAAATCGGTTTTTCTTAAGTGGATGAACTTCTCGCTGAGGATGATAAAGATTGAAGATTCCGCGGGAGGGGTTGTTAGAAACGTACAACAACTCCGCTTGGTGTTTTGCCGTCTCCGCCGCCAGGCAGGTATTTCGGCTTCGAGATGCGTCATGCTATATTTCAGTCTCAGGCAAGTCAACAAAGGCGGTGGTGACCGATCGAGATTGGGCCGGAGGGGGCATGAAAAGTATTAGTATTGTTTTCTGCAGGGTATTTCTATCAAAGTGTATCATATGAAATTTTTTGTTACATTATTGAAAAATAACTGACTCGAAGGTGATTGCGGCTCGGTTCATTTTCGACTTTATTGACAATTCATTACTAGTAAAGCCACCAAGTGCGTTTACCCGAACTGTTATCGAATAATGTTGTTATTCAATCTACCAGATAAACGGTTCTATTCCCACAGGTTATTTTCCTTTTCCTACGTCACTGGTGCGTTCTTTTAAGGGTTTTTCCAACAGTTACTATAATTGGTATTTGATTTAAGCTTTCACATTCACGGTCCTCGTTTCAAAATAATGAATAAACGTACCGCACCTTAGACAGTCTGGTAGGTTTTCTGACACTAATCTCTGTGACAGACTTTGTTTGCTTTGTAATTTGCACCCTTTTGGGGATGAAATTCATTTTCTTAGCCACTGTCCTTTTTACGAAAATTCAAGAGTTTTGTTGTTTGATAAAACCACACTTATTCTCCCGGATTTTGACCTCTTTTAAGAGTTCTGAAGACAAACTTACTACTTTATGTAATATTTTTTGTAATGATCTGGTTAGATATATAGAAGGTGCGTTTAATAGACGATGAAATTTTCTGTTCACTTAATTCCATGGTTTTGAGCTTCATATCAAATTGTATGTGCATTGCTGCGCTTTTGTTTTGTTTAAAGTGACCAATAAACCCAGTAGGCTGGATGTTCAAGTAACACTGGTCTCTGTAATAAGACAAGTGGGCTGGGTGTTCAAGTAACACTGGCTACTGTAATACATTTACTTTCTCTATAAAGGAATAGCCTTGCAATACTTTCCAATTGACTCATACTTGAAAGTTATAGAGAACCAAAGGAATAGCTGCTAAGCCTTTCTAAATGCGCGCTGAGTAAAATTACCTCAGAATAAATAAATGATCTGCACTTAAAGCGCAGTGCAATTAGGACGAGGATAAAAATCTTTGAAACTAACTGGAATTTGGAATCTGGATGTCTCATGGATTCCTTACTGTTTGCTTTCCCACACACTGAAGACTATAAGATGACAGAACTACAGAAAATGAGGATTTTCCCGCTTAATAACAACGGCTGATTTTTGGCCAAAATATAAATTTAGTTGTTTGGATAGTTGTTTCCACAGACATATTACTACTGCTGTCTATAGTTGCTTCATTCTTGTAGGCCTAAAGTCTAAAAACCGCAGGCGACTAGAGATGTGCACTAGTAGATGTTAATAAATCTGAAAGAGAATAAAACTATTCTGCATGAAGAAATGCAAGCTTCACATGACCACCTTTACTTTCAAAGTGCTAAAAAATGTTAAAAATGTTTCTGTTAACAAATTATTTGATCTATTTACTGGAAAAGGCCATCGTACTTGTTTGAGATCGTCCGCCCCATATGCAATTCCTCTGTCGTTCAGTCAGGCATTCAGAATGTCTAGTTATGTTGTGCACCAGCAACTGGAATTCTCTTCCAGTCTCTATCAAGGAAAGCAACCCATTCACTAGTAAAAAAACAATTTTAAAACTGTTTTTCATAATTTTTCAACTCAATAGCTCTGACACAGCCCGAAAACGAAATAGCATCGTACCGATCGAGAAGCGGTCTTTTCCTTAACGTCCACAAGTTTAGGTACAACTTTAGCAACGTCTTTCCAAACTGTAAATGTGGCGACCATCAAACTTATCATCATATTTTCTTCAAATGTGCCCTGCCCTCATCGAATGCCAGAGGAGCTCACTCTTTCGTGTACTCAATGAAAACCAATTAATTTGAATGCTCTCGATTCTAAATATTTCTACTAAACTTAAATTATTATTAAATGGTAGTCTAAACTCCTACCTTTTTGTCGATGAATTCCTCTTAGGTAGTGTTAGTAAATTTTTATGCATCTTGTTACTTCAGATTTCCATAATAGCATGGGTAAATATTTGAATACTTAGACACCACCTACATAGTTCTATGTATACTACTTTCTTTTTATGTACTGCCTACAACCCACATAATGCATCGCGATTTCTGAGTTAGTCATTATTTTCCTTGTATGTTCTGTGTATTCTTGAATGACTATATATCACCATAAAAATAGCGCAGTAAAAACTAACGTCCAGATAAATCACTGACACCAGGAAGAGATAACCACTCCTGCTGACACTAACTGAAATTTATTTTACTATACTTCCAAGAGGCTATATCAGGGATACTTGCTTTACATTTTTTCTACAAACTGATGAAATTATGACAGTGGAACTGCGAAAATCCTTTGATTTCTGATTCCATTAACAAAACAAACTCAATATAGTTTTAAAGTATTGCTTTATTATTCTTCTAAAAACAACATTGTAGACAGACCAACAAATTATCAGATGCCTTTCAATTCAGTGTCAGCCCGAAGGAATGAATCCAGTGTATACTGAACAAATAGCTATATGTAACAAGTTTAAAAAATCGACAGTATTAAATTTTATCAATATAAAGTAATAAAACATAGAATCAATGTTATTTGACTAGACATAATTAAATGCACAATAAAAATCGAATTCTTAAAGACACCAATGGTAAATTTCAATCACAGCCAACACGTACTAGTAATCGTGATAGCAAAAATTATAAACAAAACCCATACATAAATGAAAGTGGAGCCATATTTGACGAAATCGAACGTGACAACGAAAGCAAGAACACCTACAAACACAACGACACCCTTGACACCAAAGACGAGCAAGACATGGCCTGTGACGCTGGCATTAACAACAACACCGACGATGCCGTCAGCAACCCAATGGTATTGACGGTGACACGACTACGAGGGGACAAGACAGGCAATGACAACAAGGTTGCTGCCAGTGACAACACCGAAGATGACACGACGACCCCTGCCGACGACGACAGCAATGCTCCCACAACATTGGCGAGACGACAACAATGCCAAACCCAACAATTGCAAAGATGGAGTTAATACCACATAGCAAGGCGTCAGAGAATCTTTCAAAGGACCTGATCATTTAGAGCTGTGCAAAGCGAAAATTCGGAAAAATGGCCGTCATAGCGCTATCTTAGGTGTAATTTCACCCAAAAACAATGGGTCAGGCTTTTAACTGGACACTTGTTTTGGTTAATTTCATGTGGATTAGATGAAAAATGCAACCTATAACTGAGATATGATAGACCAAAAAAAGACCAGAAAAATCAGTAAACAGAAGAACAATCCCCAGATTAATAAATCTAGAATAAATCAAGAATGGTAAGTCCCAGTGAAAAACATTTGGCAAGATCCAGATAGCACGTTGACCAGATCTATCCAAATACCAATACGTCAAGGGGCGTGGCAGATACTTAAAGAAATCAATCAATGACAGAGAAATCGATGGAAAATCCTGAATAACTCAAAAACCGTAAGTTGGCGAATAATGGCATATTTCAGAAAGTTCCTGACCATATCTTGACCACATATCAAATTTCAAAAGAATCTGAACTAGAGCTCCACGAAAGTGCGAAAATATGGAAGACACAGAACAAACTTGGATGCGTTCAATTTCGCCCAAAAACAATAGGCCGGGACCTCTACGGGAGATACATGTTGTGTGTAAACAGTTTGACTAACTGCCGCCAACAAAAGAGCGGTGAAGAATCGGTCAACACCAGATAAAGATGCTTAATGGACGTGATACTTACTGGACACGGTTGAGTGATTATCAATGAATCATTTTAGACACAAAACTCGTCCCTAAAAACATTTGGCAATCTTCAACCTACTTCATATTCACATCCTCCCTATATGTCGTGTTTCAAACTAATCTGACCAAGCAATCACAGCGATAAGCAAGTTCCACCAGTCACACTGCCATCTTTGATCCAACGTCGCCCCAAAACAATAGACTTCAAGCTTTTAACAAGGTACGTGAACAAAAAATGCGATCTGTAACGTGCGTACGACCAAACAAAAATTCACGACACAGCAACAGAGTACATGTAGTATTGTGCAGCAGCACAAACCCCACAATCGTAACAGCAGCCTTTTATAATTTCGCAATAATAAAAGTTAACAAAGGACCATTTAGTGCAGGGTTCATCCCAAGACGTGCAAGTTTTCAACATCCCTATTAGGGAATTCACTGGGAACTTCTGCAAACAAAATATAAGCACTAGGCCCATTTCTTGGACCAGCTTTCGAAGCCACAACTGAAACTTCTACCGTTCGCAGGGTTTCCAAAAATGAACATGGTCAGCAAGTGTCAAGCAGCCAGGAGGCTTTTTTGTGAGAAAAAGAACCAAGTTTATTTCAGCAGGCTTTTGGCTGATCTAACGAGCGTAACAGTACCATCGGTACCATCAGCATTCGCAGCTACATATGTTGGTCCTCATTACGTGTCGCTCTTGCAGGCATACTTTGATTTACAAGCCACCACTTTACGGGAGTATGCTCCAAATTATTTTTGGGTTACTAATTTCTAGCAGTTTCATTGTAAGGGTATATGAAAGTGAAATGTTTCCTGCATATATAATTTAAGAAAGTATAGGCCGGAACTTCAGGATTTTACTGATACTAAATATTCAAAACAAAAAATACCACAATTCACACATAATAGTGATCACATGTTAAATGATAGTCAAACATTTAATTGCTTGGATTCAGATTTTATCAAAAAAAAAAATTTAGATTATTACGGGTAAAAAACAGGCAGATAAAAATCAAATAATAAAAGAATGGACTACATGAAGTTACCTTTCAGCAAACTCTTCCATTTCCCCTATATTTTTAAGCAGATCAGCTATTGAAATATATAACTGTACTGCTTGCTGTGGGCTACTCCAGTCTCAGCTTGCTGTTGCTTCTGCATGCATCTGGACATTTGTAATGGCTCAAGCTCAGCACGTTACTTTATCCAGCGCTTGCCGAAGGTCATTCTCAAGGTCCAGTACATCTTCCAGGCCAACACTGTAAAAACATCAGCAATTTGTCACACCTCAACAACTTGTCACAAATTGTCAAAAAATCGTCCAGCGTAAATTAACATTATTTCTTATAAAAAGACTCCAATTGGCAGTAGAGGAAATGCATTGCATGATAGGCCAAGTTTTCAAAATGTTAGGCTGCTTAAAGTTATTGAACTAAGATGAACTAGCACCCTAACCAGCTTGTCTGTTCTTCTGTCAGCCAAGTTACAGCGAAACAGTTCTGGCAAAACGGCGAATAGGAATGAAAATTATTTTGTTGCGAAATAATTACTAGCATGGCAGAAGAGTAGTACAAGTGCTGGTCACGTGTCATACAGACACACAGCATTACAGGTAAATATCGTAGAATGCGAGAAAATGCTTAGATTTCACAATGAGGCTCAGGTAAATATCGTAGAATGCGAGAAAATGCTTAGATTTCACAATGAGGCTATTACTTATGAGATGTTGGTTGTATTATTTAATTTAGAAACCATACTAAAACACAGAAATACCTTCCTTCATTTTATCACACCCCCTGAAACACTAAAAGCCACTAATGTCTACCTTAGCCTGACTAAGCTTGGATCGAGTCCTGCAGTAGCCAAGTCTTCCTCAGACATTACCCATGGTCCATGAGTCATTGAAGGAACGTGTTCGATCAAACTTTCAACACCGCCCAAAGATACTGCCAAGTGAATCAAACGTAGACTCTGAAACAGTGAAAAACAGTTTGTGGTGTTAAGGGTCAAATTTTGAAATGAAAGAGTTGACGAGATCGCCAAAAATTCAAATGGTTAGATTCTCCATAGTGTTGCTGGGATGGCTGAAATGCTCTGAGGTTAGGAAGAATAATTGTTCACCAACCAAGTGTCCGTGTCCTTACATCATGATGTGAACATTTGTCATAGTTATAACACAAAATGGCTTTCACAGAGAACAAAAAAGTTTTTTATATTTATTGTTAAATAATGAACAATACACATTGAATACAGAAAAAAACAGAATGGAAACCGTCTTCACGCACACATACTCATCATTGTCAGTCATTAGGGCGTTGAAAATTATTTTGCCAGAGAAAACATCCTGCAGACTATGCCAAGAATTCTCAAATTATACGAAGTCATCCTTTTATCACAAAAACAATCATTTTTTCAAAAAAAAACAAACAAAGAACCACAAATTTTAAATTGTTAAAACAAGTATATTCTAAAACACAGTAATCCTAGATCAGTTGAACTACAACAGCTTGACACTCTATTTCTGCTGAGTGAAGTCTGACCCAAGCTAGCTTTAAACAGCACATTTTTGGTCAAATGCAATACAGTGGAAATGCAGGATGTAATTATTGACTAACATCACAAATAACTTAGAGGAAGAATGCATTTCAATGTTTCCAAAAAGTTTGCACCAGCAAGATATCAGGTTTGTTCCACATAGAAAGCACTCTTTGCCACCCCTGTTCAATTAGTAACTGTTTGTTGTCACGCAGCATTTTTATAACAGGTGCACTTCTGACATCACTGACAAGTGACAGCAGAACATAAAGGAAAATGAAAAATGTTATCTTACCTCAACCACCTCTTTGGCGGCAATGAACCCTCCTTTCAGAGTGAATGAGATCATTCCACCAAAAGCTCTCATCTGTCTCTTGGCCAGTTCATGATCTGGGTGTGAGGGAAGACCACAGTAGTAGACCTTGTCAATCTGTAACACGTTGCCACTTGAAATGACTATGAACCTGTGTTCCATCAAAGAAACTAGCTTTGGTTTAGACCACTCACCACAAGGAAATGGGTCTCTACACGTTCATCATTCTGAGGAGAAGTGGTTGTTTTTTGTGACGGAAGATACACTTTTAGTCACTTTAAAGGTTAGAAAACCACCAACTAGCCATGCATGAGCAAAAAACAAAACATAGCTAATACACAGCCATTTGAGCCAGTTTTATTTCATTATACAAAGTCATAAAATTCCGTGTGTATGTGACAAGCAATTGGAAACAAACTGCAAATGGCAAATTTTTGTTTGAAACAGCTCGTTCTAAATCAACTTAAACTATGCCTCGATTTTGGGTGTGAAAATCAGCAATGCTTCCTTCTGAAAAACCACCAGACCAGAAAATTCCATCTAATGACCAAGAATTTCCCTCTTAGATAGAATCCATTTCAACTCACGCATACACTAGACCACAGAAGGGTTTTTTCTCATTAATCTGACAATGTCAAGTGTCAAGCTGTTTGTGAAACCATAGATTATAGACAACAGATTCACAACTCCGACATTTTCTTGCGTAATATCTTACAGGAGGTGCCACCCTCAAAACCTAGCAAACTTGTGATTACTTTTGGCAATGCAACTGGTCATGCACCCGACCACACAACAGCTAACCATGATAAGCAGATGACGTATTTGCCGGAAATAAAATGTGCTATGTCTGCCAGGTATCGCTATTGAAATCACAGCTTTTGCGTACTATCACAGATTTTCTCTATTGAAAACAAACGGAGTTAGCAGTCCATGTACCATGAAAGTCTATGGTGGAACAGGATAAAAACTAGTTCATGACCTATACCTTGGGATGTGCCTCCAAATACTGAGCAAGGTGTAAAGCATTGGAACAGTGACGGTCCATCCTGATATGTAACGTCTTCAAGCCACGGTGAAGAAGGGATGAATCAAAGGCCGACTGTAAAGAAACACATACACACCTTGCAGCTATAGTAAAATCTCGCCACTTTCACACAAAACAATTACCAATTTATTACGGAAACTCAACTCTAAACCCATTAACTGCCATTTTGCCCAACTCCGCTTAGCATGAACACCTTATCAGAGTGGTTAAGATTGTCGCCAAGTCTGAATTCCGTAATGAAATATTCCGCTTATTATCATATTTTATGCCAAGCGAAGGTATGACAATAAGCGGGCTCCACTGTATATCCAATAGATTTTGTTAAGACCAGGTCTATAATTATTCAATAGACTTGTTAAGACCAGGTCTATAATCATTCAATAGACTTGTTAAGACCAGGTCTATACTTTTGACTGAAGGCAATGGCTAACACATTACAACTTCATGTCTCTACCCTCAAAATTCTAACAAATTATCCAACAGTACCTGCACTGCCCCAAATGTCTCGGCGTATTCACGGATCTTCTGGTAAAGCTGCAGGCTACCCGCAGTAACACAGCCAGCTAACAGATCAGAGTGACCCCCCAGGTATTTAGTGCTGTAATAAAATCAGAGGACAATGGGTAGTTGGAATGCTAGAGACTTGGTGCTGATGGAAATGGATTGATTAACACAACAAACTTGCTATTTATGGTAATATGCAAGTAAGGGTTCTCCACCATGTTCACCAGAGTTGTTCTTGAATTTATCTAGAGGTTTTAACCATCAAGTATAGATACCCACACATGGTATCCATCAACAAACAAATGCGAAATGCATGTTCTTGCGTTTTTAGGCTTTGCAGTTTAGCTTTCAGATGTTATCACGTATCACCTAAAACTGATGATATAAACCATCAACAAAACATTACAGTGTNCCTGTAGCCAAAGAGTTAAGTTTTATGGTCCTGTCATTGAGTCATGGGTTTTTTGGTTCTGCCATGGAGTTTAGTGATGCTGCAACTAGGTTTTTATATTCTGCCATCATAGTTTAAGCGGAGCGACTATATGCGATGTATCCACATCAGTCTTGTTGATTGAGACCATGACCACCATATGCTGTTATCCAATGATTATGCTGTATGCTAATTATATGTCAGTAAATATTTGGTATTAATGACAATCATATGTATTTTTACTTGTATTGAAAAATAACATTCCCGAACTTAATTTTACTCGCCAGCCATCGAAATCAGTACATTTAAGTGGATAGTGTATTCTCTATTGAAATATGCACTGCTTTAAAAGCTCATTTCTTAATATGTATTTCAAAATCAGATGTTTTCTGTTGTATCAAAACAAACAAATCCCCGCAAAATCTGTACTAATGTCGAAGTTGATATTGGAAATTTTGTAGATTTGCACTGCTTGCTTACGAGCTCTCTGTTTTCTGACAAAACTTGCGCAAAAAAGTAAAGCGCACAGTAACCAAAATATCAAACCTGTACGACTGAATTGTGCATCCAACCTTTACCCAAAATATAGAATTTCCTACTCAAAACCGAATGGAAATATACCCAACTGAGCTGACGTACCATTAGTTATGACCCACTGAAAAATGACCCCGGTTAGTTTTTTCACAGGTTCTAATTTTAATATGAAGAATTTTCAGCCCATGAAAAAATGACTCCACGTCCGTGAAAACCTGTCCTGTCATTATTCAATGGCTTCCCCGCAACAGGGGGTTGGGATAAGCAGACAGCATGCGTGAGAGAAGAATTTATTTTAAATTTCTCTGCTGAGGGTCACGGCAGTACGTATATCAGATTAAGGGCTGGGATGGATAGGAACTGAAATAATGTGTGGGAGCCAGGTTGATTTTTTAGTGAGCATACAGTCAATTACACAGTGTGGGGATACTACAAAACGCCAACAAGTGCCTGCTGCTTGATCGGGGAGACTTCAGATCCGTGAGAGAGGAATACCGTGCCTGAGAGAAGAATATTTGTACGTTGGAAATTCTGAGCGAAGTACAGTAAAGGAACTGAGTTGTGTTCTTTGCTTTTTACATTACGGCGTTCTCCCGTTGAGTCTAACTTGTTAAGTTTTATGTCACAACAAGTTGGGCAGATGACCACTGTAGCCAATATCTTACACTGACAACTAAATAAGTCCATTCTGGCAATTAGGGTTGGAGGGTCAGCTCTCTTTTTTTCGACAATTGCTCTCAGTAATCTCCAATAAGATCGTATCCTATATCTTCACTGGGATGTGCTGTTACAAGCAAGTTATAAAATGTTTGAACATAAACCAGTGACTTTTCGGAATTGCCCATCAAATACTCACATTAAGCTTATAGTTTTTGAATCACCAAAATCGCCTAACTACAATTGAAGTTAAGACAATTTATTCTGTCCGAACGTACCAACGTACTGGGTTTGACTGTCTTCACCTGTGATCGGTTATAAGCCTGCATGTTGTCCTACCAGACAAAAGACTATGCTCGGCAGTTAACAGAGGAGCTATCACATGCTCACAACCTCTGTACTGAACAGGAGAACGCCCTAATGAACTTTAAAACCCTGTCATTTATTAAATGACCCCAATGAGGGCATTTTCACAGTAGTTCACATTAAATTTAGACCCCATTAAAAGCGACCCGGGTCATAGTTTAATTTAACAAAGTTACCCGGGGTCACTGTTCAACACTCAGTGAAAAGGCTAACTGGAGCACCACAAAAGTACGTCCCGAGTGAGCGGCAAGTCTCCTGGATATAACGTATTTGCATCGAGCAACACAGATTAAATGATAAATTTGCGTGATCTTAATGGTTTCTCTTGAAAAAAATGAAAAAAATAAAATGCTCGCAGTGGATTGACAAGCGTGCAACCGCTCAGGCCACTCGAGAATCTGCCACTGGTTGCGATCTTCTAATAGTTTGACATCTTCCCTATCGACTGATTAACTGCTACATCACATGTTTTTGTATGTTTCTAGAAAAAATCACACTCTTCAGCATCTTTATTTGTTAGATATCGCGCTTTGAAAAGGACAATTTATCCTGTTTGTTTAGACGGCAATTAGTCATGTCACGTGACTACTAGCACTCTCCAATATGGCGTCAAGTTGTCAGCTGCAGTAGCGCATGTGCCCCGGTCTATAGTATTAAGATGTCTATGCATCTGACATACAACTCTTTAGCATTAATTGTGAAAGCACAAAAGCAATACCCACTCGACCCAATTTCAAATTCTGGTGGATGTGACAAGCCAAGTCGATGATGATAAACATAATTTTTTTCATCCACACGAACACTTTGCCGGGTCAGACTTTCTCGTTAAGAGTAATTGAGCATGCCACTCTCCAGGAACAGCAATTTGAAGTCGTATGAAAATTGCAAAAGAATTTTTTAAAACCACCATGGATTCTCACTGAATTAAATCCCCACCCTAGTCGCACGTAACCTGTAGGTGACTCTAAACTCTCTCACCATCAAACAACACAGCTCATTCCAATACCCCACTGCCATATTGCAAGATGCCCAGTACTACTTAATCAGGCATTAAAGCATTGCTGAGGACTTAATCAGGCATTAAAGCATTGCTGAATAAATTTTATGGTGTTATGTATGGCCTTACTGACAGGTACGTGTATTTGAATTAACATCTACACAACTCTTGCAGCGATTTTTATTGCCCATCTTTCCAGAGATTGTTATTTTATGTTTACTTACAGTAATTATTTTACACTCATATTTCTGTAGCATTATCAGTCATAATAAATGACCTTTATTCCCGTATATACGGTCTCCTTTTTATTGCTGGAAGTGGAGCTTGGGACGCACATAAAAATATCTACAAAACTAGCAATAGTTTCCAACTCTGTCAGTAAAAGTATATATTTTTTGAAAGTTAGAAGCCTTCAGATTTTTTTTTTTGATTTTATACCCATCTGCCATTAATTGGGTCATGTGACCAGGTCTTGTTAGTGAAAATTCAGCAAAACAGGTATTGTGATACCAATGCTATGATCAAATTTTATTTTAATTTTATTTGATATAAATGTTGAAGATGATATCTCAAAACGCTGTAAGTTAGTTTTCCAAAATATCATTTCATAACGTTATACTATTGTGATGGACCTTCCAAAGTAGGCAGGCGGGCTGCTCCTGAAGGTCAAAAACCACTAGTCTTTCCGCTCAATTACTCTTTATTGCACTTAAATCTGACAGCGTTAAGATAACAGTTGCCTGAAGAATTAAGACGTTTGATTTCATCTTTCGCCCTTTTTGTCAACGGAGACAGAGTTCACATTCGAATTCCTCATAAAAATTGGAGTATAGGCCTTTTTTACCACAAAAATTGGTCAAGTTTTGTGGGAGATAGCTGTAATTTGGATCAGATGATTTGATTGTCTATCCAGTATTACTACAGGTGTCACTATTTGTTAAATAAAATGTCCTAAACCAATCAACAAAGGTACAAATTGCAGCCTGTGGGAAGATTAATTTTCGTTGAACTTGGGCGAAAACAACAAATGCTATGATTTGTTTTGAAACTCAATAACGGTTTAATTCGCGCAGAGAACTGAGTGGTTAGCCTCCGGTTTCTACATGTGTGTGCAGATGCGCGTTATCTATAACATAAAATGGAAAGTTCACACGAAGTCTGTATCCCTGATCCACTACAGACCTTTGTTGCACCCACCTCAGCATTGCCTTTGTCCCAGGTAGTGCACCTGGCCTTTATTTGGATTCGAAGTCTTTTAGTTTTTTTTTTCGTGGGCCGTTTTTTCGCGGATGTAGAGGGAGGCTGGCCAGTTGTGTACTGGCCTTTAGCCCTGGTAACGTCAGTCAGTCAGCTAAATGGCCTGGGTGACGTCCGTCGTCGACTTAATTTCACTCCCTTCAGCATCCATTGAGTAATACATACTTCTTCGGACCTGTCGCCGCCAAACTCGATACTAGGCTTCGCGGCAATCATCACCTATGTTTTCCCTCACTTCGCCTGTGTTTTGGTTCAATTTGCCCGTGTTTTGTCACAAGAAAATGCATTCTTTATATTTCTTTTTACCTGATGTTACGCGGGCACACCCAAGTATTTACAAACCATTCACTATGCCTTAGTACAAGACTCAACTGTTTAAAAACAAACAAAGCCAATGTCACAGTACATGTTGGTGACCACGTGGGTCAAGGAAAGGTCAGCGGCGAAATTGTAACTAAAAACATTGTATACAAAGTAAGCTTTATAAACCAATACAATTTTTTTTTCACAAATTCTGTCCTGAGTACTGCATTTGTACACAATGATGTGTGATATTGTGCCTCACACTCTCGTGGTCTTCAATTCATTTACGAAGTGTGTAGAAATGTTTGCACGTCTTGGCCAAGCCATACAGGGCTTGCCACCCGTAGCATGAAAATTTATTGTGCCTCGCAACTCATGTTTTTCTTTGCTGAGAATTGTAACATGAAAATTTATGATGAGACTTTTGTAAATACACTGAGACTATTTTGTGTACAAATGCTACTTAAGACAGATTTTGTAAAAACAGCATTTAATGTATAAACTCTCTTGTCGCACTGTTGCATAGACGTGTCACAGTGTCATTACATAGACATGTCACAGTGTCATTACATAGACATGTCACAGTGTCATTACATAGACATGTCACAGTGTCATCGCACTTATGTAAATTTATGATTACAAACTTTTTTCATTAAGTCAGTCCTGACTGCTGCATTTGTACACAATGGTGTGTACATGTAGTACTCTCACAATTTTATTATTTTTATTGCTGAGAAATGTTTACACGTCTTGACCCAGTCACCCTTAGTATGTACATGTACATTTATGATTTGACTAAATTTGTAAATACTTTACATACATTGTATTCAATATTGTATTTTTTAATACTTAGTTTTCACTCTTCAAGAAATATCGGTCTATTGAGAGGAACACTAATGTTCACTTAAAGGTGTAGCTATTTCCCACTAACATTTCCAATAAACTAGCTGCTACCCGGGCTTTCGCATTTGATCTCTCAAAAACAAAACAGTCACATAATTTTGAGACTTCAACTTCTCGCTAATTCTACCTCCCAAAGCAAGCATAAAAATTGACAACTGGACTCTACATTGGACCACTGCACAAAGGCCTATATTCAAATCACTGATAAAAGCATGACCAGCTTATACTCCCTGAAACCCCTACCTTAATTTTTGCTTCACACTCAAAATAAGCTTATGTCGTTTTCATCTCATGGAACTAAAGCTTTTTCATGAAAATCATAAATGTCCTATTTTTTGAAAGACCATCATGCAAAAGTGGAACAACTTAAAAACAATTCCTAAAAGAATTACTGAATTGTACATACAACATAGTAGTAGATGTTTCATATGAATCTGAGTGACCATTTCTGAGACATCTTTCTAGAGTCCTAAATCATCTTAACCAAACTATCCTTTTGTGAAGTGGTATACAAACCTTTGTGTTTTCCTGCAGGAAAGCCTTGCAGTCATCCACAAGATGATCAATAGTGACAAAGGTAACAGAGATGTTGTAGTTTGGAAGGAACTTTGAGAAAAACTTATGAGTGCCACTGTATACCGGATTACAGGAAAGCTGAAATACAAAAAGATAAATCGATGAATAAATGACATTGAGAATTATTTGAGAGACCTGATTACACATTCCTAATTGCTTGGCCATAACAGGTAATTAGAGTAAGACAGGACAACTCGAATGCCTCCCCACTTCAATCATCAAGGATATACAAACCATTGAAGTATTGCTACTTGCCTTCCTAACTAATATGGAAAACCGGAAGGACAAACATTGCTCTTATCCACCATATTTCATCCTATATTGGCGTAATTTTATCATAACAATACTTTGCTTACACCACTAACTGACATGTTATGAGAATTATATCGTTTGCAGACCTTAGTACACCAAGACTAGGCTAGACGAGGTGCTTTCCCCCAGCCAAGCAGCAAGTCAAGGCTACTCATAAAGACATGCCCGAGTTAATTGAGCATGTAAATCTTTGCTAGAAAGTTGTGGGCCTTTAATTATTTCCACCAAATTAGGTGTATTGCATTAGAAACACAAATGTTATGGTAATGGACTGTCTGCAGAAGGTGGAAGCGAGTGGGGTGCAATTCGCAAACGCAACTTATAAATCATAAAAATCAACAGTTCAAATGACAAATACTTTTAGTAACAACAGATGTAGTAACTGAACCCTAGAGCTAATCCTTCAAAAATTACAAAGGAAGTTAAAGCAAGCAAAGTGAACATAATTTTCTTTGCACAGCAAAGACTTGGTTGGAGTAAAATGTATAATATTTTGTTATCTAAAAAAAATGACTTGCTACAAGCCCCAGTCTTCTAACCTCCTATAGCAGGTTTAAGCAATTTAAATATCAAACTGTATTATAATTAGATTCAAAACACTGACTGCTGCCAATGCACGTCACAACTTGTTAACATTCCATCCAATTGTCTTTTGCTTACACATAGTGTATCTAATGATGGGATGGACCCTAAATATCGGACATTTCATAAAGTCATACTTGAAGCATAATCTGAGAATTAAATGACATCTCTTTTTGTTCAGCTGTAATGCATTCAATGTCCGGCACTGTCTCGTTTTTTAAAGCGTTGCCTCGTTTTGATTTCACCGAGAGAGGGTGCAATTTAGACCCCCAAGTTGGCCTAAAATGGACAAGGTTAAAAACAATCTTCTTCCACAATGAAATCATCTCACTGAACTGACAAAATGTCACTGTTTCATTTTTTTACTTCTCAAGTCAAACCCCGACCACGCACGTGTAGGTGTCATATCAAGAAGGCAAAGAGATACTAAAAGCTGCAGTGAGATTGCACATGCTTTAGTCGTCTGCACTGATTCATCAAAGCGACTTGGCGCTGTCATCAGATTTCATTTTATGGATGCGAATGGAGATGTGTTCTAGCAGCATAAATGAAATTTGGGTACATGGTGCCCGCAGCCATTACTTGGTTAGTCAGTTTTCCACGGTGTGGCATATGGGGACACATGATGTCCGATACTTAGGTTCTCCGAAGGTTAGCTAGTTGTTTTTTAAAGATCAGTCAGAACATAAATGAGGCTTTCAGTGACAAGATATAGTAACATAACAATTCCGTAAAGATATGTCATTATTTCAGCAAAGAATTCACAACCATCTGTTGTATTTTAAATTAAATATAATGCAAAATGTGCCAATATGTCCAATAATCAGGTCACTTGATTGTATTGTGAGTCAAAGGAACATCTAGCTGTTTTATGTCAACAGACTTAATGGGTTCATACCACGTGATCTCCAGGTTTTAAGATAGACATCAGACACGACGTGATGGCAGCCATACCGCTTGAGAAGATAACACAGCCTTCACCCCCCTCTAAATCTGTAATGGCAGCTTCCACAGCACGGGTCGTGGGACAACCAAGTCGAGTGTAGACAAAGCCATCCTAAGCAGCAGGGTGAGAAGCAAAATTACTACAGTATGCATGTGGGAAAATGCCAACGGTGCTTAAATTAAAAAACTCCAGCATGCAGTCAGTAGTGTCAATAAAAAAAAACATGAACATTAAGTTTGAACGGATAAAATTGCATGTGCAATCGTATGTCATTTGAGGTAACTCAGTAAAACAGGTCAACTCTTCGTTTGCATAGGGGTAATTTTTGACAAGGCATTTTTACCTGATAACGTAAGATTAACAAATCAACTGAATTTTAGAATTCACAACTTAAACTCCAAAAGTACCTCATCAATAGGGGGAGTTTTTTTAGCTCAATTACAAAGCAGTTGAAGTCATCCTATAAATGGTAACTTTTAGAACCCCCATTTTTGAATTACCTTCAATAACTCTCCAAAGTCACTACATTGCTTGACAGCATACGTTGAGCTGTGGTATATTGGTGTGACCAGTGGTGCAGACTGGGACAGGTCTTGATCAGCAGTGCTACTTGATGCCAAGGTTCCTGGCTGGACATCGGCCACATGAAGACCATGCTTGCCCGTCACAAACTCTGACTTGGCTGGAAGACGCCTGCGAAAAATGAAGAATATCTTTGACTCTCTGAATTTCCTGCTTGTCCAGATATAGTGCTAATATAAAATACATTCAACAAAGATTACTAGTGCTCAGCACTTAAATGACATCATCTCTTATAAACAGACATATGCAGAAATGCGCAAAATGGTTCCCTAACCATTTCCAAGATTGAACCAGTCTACAAGAAGTCGCGATGGCTTAAAGTACTTCTTCAAATAAGATGTGTATTGTCTCTTGCAAGCATCAACGTATAACCACGTACAAATCTATCTCTATTGATATATTGCACTGATGGTAAAAAGCTGAAAAAATAACAAGAACCAGTCATAGCACTCCCAAATATCTCTAAAATGATATACATAATACAAAATCAGATCTATGTTTTAGTATAAGTCAACTGACGAGAGGAAAAACTCAGTAACTAGGGAAAAAGCCGACGAAAAGTGGCTCCATCTATCAGGGGAAAATGAAACACCCGAGCAGGACAGTAGTAACCGTTACATAAAAGAAAATCAGTAAAATCGGCACGAAAGCAGCTATCATGCTAGGATGTACTACAGTACAATCATGGGTAACTTATGTTTGAGGAACCTTTACATCTGGGATATATAAAACGGCTCACAGTGTGATTAGCCACGGCATGACATGAAACAGACAGTCACATGAAAAGTATAAATGAACAAAGCGCATGCAAGACTCTACGTGCAGATGCACCGAGAGAAAGAATGCTGGTCGGAGGCGACACAAGATGAATTAGTAAATCTGTCCAACTTGAACAAACAAAGGTCAGGGGTGTCTTTAAAATTATCCATGGCCTACAATTAGGTTTTCCTGTATGTACAGAATGTGCCATGGTCTCCACACAGGCAATACATTAAGCAATACAATCAACCGTGAACGCCAAAGGCATGAAGGCAATTACCTTGAAATGGGAATGCTCAATCAGTTTACCTTTGGATTGATGAAATAAAGTGTATGTAGAACAGTGTAAGGAAGCAGTTACCAGGTTACCTACTATTATGAATATTTAAGACTGGGAACAAATATTATGAAAAAGTTGGATCATCTCGTTTTAAAAGTTATGTCATATGTGCAAATAATGGCAAACATTTCTAAGTGTCAGCACTTAGAAATGTTTGCAATGCAGGCAACCATTTTTAATGTCATTTTTAGTAAAATTAAGACTCGTTGATTATCCCAGACATATTTTTCAGTTAATTACAGGTTTTTGTAATTTAATTAATTACTTGTGTCCTCTACTCGTTTAGGGAATCAACAAATTCACGCCATTTGTTTTCATATAGTCCGACATCACTGTGTGAGCTGTCGAGTCAGTCATTGTTCTACCTCGGTTGTGATAAGTTCAGTGGTTGGTTGCTTTTGTTTATGAGTCAGTAAACATGCCTCCCAGTTGCTACGCACTCATAATTGTCTCACATGCACTCTGGGTGTACCATTACATACTCTCCGAAAGATGACAAACCTCACTGTACTTGGCTCGACCATGTGAAGAACACACGCAGTGTACAAAGCAGTGGAGAATTACCGAGTGTGTGGCAATTAAGCATTTTCTGCCGTTGGATTAAAAAAGAGATATGCATGCTGAATTGATGAAGGTCCCTGCAAAACAACGCCTGAAGAAGGGTGCCATACTGTCGCTGTTGATTCCTGGCAGTGCCCGTCGCCACACCCAAGAAGTGCATTTTTGAAGCAAGGAGCCTCGCAAGCTGTGCAGGCCACTACAGTGACTGGAGGCAGTGCTTCATCTACTGTCACCCGTGTTCTTATTTTGTAGCATATTAGCCGGATTTACCATTAGAATGGCTACATTTATACTTAAGCATTCGTACTTGGCTTCTGCCAGCCCCCTTGGATTTGGAAACCTCTTCTAGTTAGCTCTGTAACTTCTAAAGAAGGTGTCTAGCACACCAGCATTCAAATATGGGCAACGAAGTCAGGACACTGTGTCAAGCAAGGCACGTGAAAAGTAGATACAGTTTCCAGTAGTGGCTTGGCCTCGTCGAAGTTTGAACAGCATAGGCATTCCATTGAGGTCAGCATAACAGTGCACACAGTGCATTTGCACCAAGATGTCACACCACGCCTGTCCTCGGTCTCTGCCTCATTCTCCTCTCAACAGCTGCCTGTGCCTGTGCGTACTCTGCCTCATTATACTGGGGCTCAAACATATACCCAGCCACTGACTATCCGTGAAAAAATTCCATGTCACCACTGCTATGAACAATGTCTCCGTCACTCACGTCAGTACGGTCACTGTGATATGGGTCGCTGACTCCAGCAATTTTCAGGTTACTACAAACTAAACAATCCCTAAATCCAACATAATTAAGTTCCCTAACAACCTAGCTTGTCGTAGAATACTTGTTGATGAGAAGTGCTGATGACAATTTTAGAAAAACAGCACGAAAATAACAGAAGTGCAGATCCTCACAGTAAACTCGAACGCAGAACCAAATTGGTGCGTAATTCTTGACTCCCTAAATGTCACTTCCTGAGTATATGGGACAAGTAATTAATTAAATTACAAGAAGCTGTAATCAACTGAAAAATTTTGTCTTGGATAATCAACGCACCTTATTTTTACTAAAAATGACATGAAAAAAGGATGCCTTCGCTTTCAAGATTGATGCATTGTAGGACAGCTGACCAAAATAAGTTCCGACAGTATAGTGAAATAAAAGAAAACATGTTGCTGGTGCAGAACTTTTTTAAATGCTCTTTTTAACAAGAGCAACACAAGACATTGGAATGCGCCCACGACTACACCACAAACGGTATGTTCCTATTTATAACAATTAAACAGCCAAAAGATTCTTTTAACCAGGACGAAGGTCAGAAGTTGCGGTCCTACTGGCGAACTTTGAAAGCTGAAGTTACCACCCTTTGCGTATGTGCTGCCGGGAACCAGCCGTGCATTTGCCGCGCGGTAAAAATTGGAGCATGCGCAGTATGAAAATGTTGAGTTCACGATTTTGGGAATTGAAATGGGGACTGCTCAAAGAAAAAGTTTGATAAGGCAGATAAGGGGAGCATTTGTTCGAGTTGGAAGGAATTAAACACATCGACAACCTCCTAAGGTGTTCCTCTATGCGCAAAAGGTATTTATAACAACGTGAATTTGATGGTTTAGTCGGTGCGAGGCATAATTCGCCGAAAAGCTTCCGGCGTACAGAGCGCCTATAGGAGCTG
Organism: Phoronis australis; assembly: GCA_002633005.1. Taxonomy (NCBI): domain Eukaryota; kingdom Metazoa; phylum Phoronida; family Phoronidae; genus Phoronis; species Phoronis australis. The sequence continues at coordinate 318,067 of NMRA01000210.1, forward strand.
CATCGCCTCTGGTTCGGGCCAACAGAGGCGATGGTCATTGGCATTGCCTAGAAAAAAAATGACTTTAATTGGAATCAGTTTCAACAGACTTTGAGCAAGGTTTTGAAGTCTTTGGTCCATTATGCTCTTCAAATTTACTGTTTTGTACATCCTGTGAAACAGACTGTTGGAGCTGACACGACGTGGTTTTTCAAGCCCAAAGTCAGCAAAAACTGTTGATTGCCGACCACTTACCACATTGTTTTCGTCTCATCTCCAGCATAGTAATCAACACAACGCATTTTATGTTAACATAGAACATTCAAGCTTCAAATTGATAGTTAACAGTAAAAGCTTTGAATACATTTATTATTTTACAGAACAATTTTAAATGCAAATAAAACTGTTGTTTTTGAATATAAATGTAAATATTTTCATTGTTAAAGTTACTGTAAATGTGTTTCATGTAAGGTCAAGGTCAGTTGATTAACAAATGTGAGATAGGTGAGCTTTGTAGTTTTGTACTTGGCTACTAATTCGGATTGTTTGTTTTTGCAGAACGGTTATTGAATGATGGTATTGTGTGCAATTGATACTGACACTGGTTGGATATTCGAGGACCCTGATTCAGAGAAACAATTTCATCCACTGAGTTGACTGAGTAACCGGCCGTTTAGGCAGTGACCACGTTTCTACTACTCTAGGCAATGACCATCGCCTAGCCTAGGTGGCCCCAGCCGGGTTCACTAGTACTAGAGACGGTGAACTTCCTATCCCTGAAGGACTTACGCTAGAAGCTTTTCGGAGAATTATGCCTCACACTGATTAAACCGTCAACGTCGTTTTGCNCAAATGTTGTAGATTTCACGAAAAAGTGTGAGTAGAGTGGCGCGCGTGATCCATAAGAGTGGGTAATTGTATATTGCGACACTTCATTTTATTTTTTAAGTATTCCTGACAGAATTTGAAATGGGACCAACTTATCCGACTATTACCCGTTTTGCTACAAATACCTTTTGCGTATGGAGGAGAATGCCACCAAAAAACAACCTAGTTTGTATCAATTTAGATCGAGTAGTTCCACCCAATAACAACAAGTACAGCTCTTTTACCTGATGGCAGACGGAAGTGTTGAAATTAATCAATGACGTCAGATGTTCGAATGGAGTTCACACGCTTACTGGTGTCTGCTTATCGCTTGAATTGATCGTTTTACACCAATAAATCATCAAAATTTGATGTAAAACCCCTTATAAATACACAGAGTTATTAAGAAAATGTGTTATTTTATTTCGCTGTTATGGATTTTTTGGTATTTGAATATACTGTAGCCTACAAAGTTCGGTAGGCCAATTTACCAAGGTTGGTCACGGGAATTTGGGGTCTGTTCGGTGATAAATTCAAATTATTCGTCCGTGAAATACCGTACAGACAGGAGAAAATAGCTGTATGCTGTAATTTTAGTTGTGATTTTTTCAGTTCAAACGCACAAAACGCTATCCTGGCCAGTGGCTCTGAACCTGATTAGGCCCATCGCGGCCGAACTGAACTTGAGACATCACGAACATAAACCAGCCAAAGTTGGTAATTAAACTAGACTATACTAGTGAGCCAAAGAAAAAATGTGCATGTGGTTATTTTTGTGGATTAGCCGCGAAACTACAAATCTACATACTAGCTTGTTGGGGACTGTGAATTCAGGTTACCTTTCCACAGAACCGTTAGGGCAAAACTTGTACAGTAACTATGATTCGAATAATGTACATGAAGAAAAGCCCTACCATGGACTTAGTTGACAGTGCTATCTGACTGTCGCCTACATCCATGTTTTGCCCAATATCTAGTGAATGGCTTGTAGCGTTAGTCATGCTGTTGACTAGCTTACAAACGTAACATATATCAGCTCACTGAGTCACATTTCTCACTAATTTTGTACTAACCTTGTCAGCTATTACGTAATGTTTACATCCTAGAAACAATAGCGCCTGTTCTTAATTGTTTACCATAATGCAAGATCTATTTTATTTTTAGAGAAGTTGGCCTGAGAATCTATGATGAGTTCCGATGTCCTCCTCTTACTTGGAAAATTACTTGACAATAAGTCTGTCTTCACTCGAGGTTTGTTCAAATATATCAAATGTAGAATTGAAGTTCTTTTCACTTTGTTATTATTACTTTTAGTTATGGTAGTGATTGTGATAGCATTAAATACTATTAGATTTATTATATTTTTATTTATTACTTTTAGTAATGGTAATGATTGCGATAGTATCAAATACTATTAGATTCTTAAAACTGAAGATATAAGTTTCCATTCTGCGTGGAGAGTGTGTTGTGTAGCTTGAACAATTTGTGGCGTCACATTTTGTGTTGCAGTCCTGTAGCTTCCACTCTTATCGTGCACCTTCATTATTTCACTATTCCAGGTACAAGTCCCGGCAACTTAACGGATGTTTTATCTAGTAAAGTTGAAGAACATCTCAGCAGCCTTAGCACCTCTGAAAGTCATGCATGGGTAAAACAAGAACTTTTGACATACACTGACATTTCTGGCACTTGTGAGGCAGTGTGGAAGTATGTCTTGTGTTGCCTCAATTGTCTGAAGTGTCTCTGTAAATGTCTGATCGATTGCCAGGCAGATCAACAATGTACAAGTATCAAGCAGGGCTGTTCACAGTACGATGTTCCTCCCCTACCCCCGGATTCCTTGAGCGTGGCTGAACAACAGACTGTACAATCAGCACTGCAGTTTGTTGTTGGTTTATCAATAAGTCCCTACTTACTACCCGGCGTAGGAGTACCTCTGGACAAGAGGTCTGATTATGGACATCTACTCCATGAGATAAGCCAGCCTGCGGATGAACATGTCAAGAGCCAGCGTTTGTTTCTTAGTGTCAAGACATTGTACGAGTGTAGTAAAACTCCTTCGCTGGCGAGTATTCTTTTCTCAAAACATTTGAGTGACATTCTTGCCAGCCTGCTGCAATTGGTGTATACTGTGAGATGCGGTAACTTTCCTTCAGAAGTCAGTGCTGTAGGCACATTGTCTCGCAAACATGTTGTGTACTGTGCTGATGCCATCAATGACTTAGTGGAGAGAGCATATCCAGCGTTACTGATGAGGGAGCTGCTTGTATTACAGGGTGGTGGACCACCAACAGAGGCTTCCAGGGTATGCATGTCAAAACAACTGCTGTTCCCCCTATAGGTGCACTGAGCTGCGAGTAGTCAAAAGAGGAAGTTGCACCAATCCATTCACCTACACTCTCTTGTTATGCATAGTAATGTAAAATGACCAAAATTTTATCAGTCAGTCCTGCCTACTGAAGTCTCAGTGCTGGTAATTCCATCTAATGTTTCTTCACTGGACCAAGCTGTTTTCCATTAGATTGCATTGTTCTGCAGTGTGGTGTATTAACGTGAGTTTCAACTTAAGGCAAAATCTCACCAATTTAGGACACAATGTGTGTCTCATTTTTCCATAAAGGATACACAATACCGAACGATGCTTTGCTATATCCAAGTGCTGCACCGTGCCTGTCAATAACGTTAGAAGCGCTCAAAAAATGAAAAAAGTGCAATTTTGGCAATTATTTTTATCCTTAATTGGTTAGATTTTACCAAATTGAGTTCATTTTAAGCAGCACTGATTTGTCAGTTCTTCTGTGGCCTAGGAATTACAACTTCTTATCAGAGTAATAAACAAAGAGGGATAAATTTTGGAGCATTAAGTAGTCATTGGATTTAAAATTCAAAATGTTAGTGCAACTGCAGAAATTGCCTTTTCGCATTACGTCCATGTTCTGATTCACCCCCTTGCATATATTCAATGTATCCATGCACTTTAATTTGTTTTTAAAATTATTTTTGAATATTATATAGCTACAAAAAATGTGTCTTCAACAACCAGCATAATTTTATCGGGTGGGATCATCTCATCTTCTGAAGGTTATCTTCACTGTTACCATTGCAGACCCTAAGACACCCTAGTTCTCCTGTTGGTCTGCAGAGGTCACCAGTGTGGTTGAGGAAGACTACAGCTGTGTTACTGTCACAGCAACTCATGAAGCCTGATGGTGTCATGAACCTTGTTACTGCCATGATCCAGGGGCCAGGTATGTTGAACATCTTGATCAATATTTTGGCTATTATTCAAAACTATTTGTGGTCTCTAAGATGGCAATAACTGTTTGACACGTGCCAACAGGACAGTGCACTTGAGCAGAGATGAAAGTAGTTCTTTAAGGTTGGATCGCTGTAAGAACAAAATTATCTTACAAGGTCTGTCTGCCACCCCACCCCCCTACCACCTCCAACCCCAGCCCCAGATTGTGTTTGGTGACCTGGGAAAAACTCCAAGTTGCTACGAGGTCGCCACTGCAAGTATCCAATCCAACACCACCTGTTGGTCACGTCACGTGACCTAATGAACATAAGTGTGAAAAGATTTCTGCCCCGACCGGGACTTGAACCTGTAACCTGCTTCTGTCCACTGAGCCATCGGGGCCACTGGTAGAACACAGAAATCCAATCAGACTTGACAAGGGGCATCCCGCCTCTAGGTCATGTGATGAAGCCACAGGTGGTGTGCGAACCAGACTTAAAAATATTCACGATGTATATTTCCAGCTGGTTCAAGATTTACATAATTATTTATATACACTTCATGCGTAGTAGTTTATTTGTACGTATATCTTTTCCAGAGCAGTCCCATGATGACAAGGTGTGTGAGGCCATAGCAAAGGTGATAGCACATTGCCCCAAACAGTCGTCCAGTGTTGATGAGTACTATGCTATAGTTTGCCCCCAGGTATGATCCAATTCCACCAGTCAGCTAGCTGTAAAAGACTGGACATTGGAATAATTATGTTTTGGAATGTTGGCCAAGTTTTTGGTGTCTACTGATGTTTACGGTCTAGCAGAGGCCTTCCATAGGTTATGTTGACTGTTTGAAAGATGCTCAGATTTTAGGTTGCGTACTAATGCTTCAGTTTTGCATTTCTACTGTGTTATGAAATGCATCGTTTGCCCACGTCATGAAACAGCATCTTCACATTTAGTGTCCTAATTCCAAGAGACTGTCTCAACCTTTCAAAGAACCAGTGCCATAGCAGCTTCCTGATTGACAGGACCCTACCAACTAGCCCATAACTACCTTTTCTATTATAGATGCTTGAATGCAATGAGCAATTCAGAATTCAAATTCTGTTAAGAAAATGCTATGCCCAAGATTCCCTCAAGATTGAAAAAATGTGACCTTCATATAAAATACGAGGACCAGCATCTGCAAAAATGAAGAAATGCATATTTTTGCAAAATATGACTACTTTTGTTAGTGGTTGCAAGCGCTCTCAACCAAGTACATATATTTAAGATCTAAGTGCAATTAACAGGGATCAAAGGCTGTTGTTTTGGTTACTGAACAGAGTACACTGGGAGGAGGTTCGTCACATGTCCACAGGTCACGTGTGGACTTTGCACTTGAAACCTATTACATGAAATCATGCAATTGTTACAAAATTACACTGAAATTTGAACACTGGATTATTTATCATATACACCTGCACGGACACCTTTGTAAGTTATGTTTTCAGTGTGGCGATTCATCTATTACCCTCCAGTGCATTCCATAATTGTTGTCCTTTGTGAGCTGTGTTTTTATATGGTGAATGGTCTGTTGCCCTTAAACATGTGAAGTCCATAATTGTTGAGTGATGTATTTACTCTGCTATGTTACAGGTATTGTACCTGTTGCAGTCTGACGATGGCCAGCCATCGCCAAGGTTCCTACGTGTTGCCAGTAGCTGTATTCTGACCATGCTGCACTTAAACACTGCTGCAGCAGACCGATTCATCTTTGGCCCAATGCTTTCACCTCTCGTCAGATGTTCTCAGGTCACAGGTAGTCTATCATGATCACAGTTTTATGTCAGCTTTGTTGCAATGTTGCCATTGGATTGGTAAAGTGATGTCATGCTGGGGAAATTGATAAAAATGATTCTAAGTGAAATCTCACTAACTGCGTACTGTAGAGAAAAGTCACTGACCCGAATTTGCCTTAATTAATTTTAATGAGGTCTAGTAAGGTTGTTGTGAATGCAAACTAACACAGTGATTCATAATATTGTCTGATGGTAAGCGTACTACTGTAACAGAGCTTGAACATGGAAGAGCATTGATTTGGTTCTACATAGCTTTTACAAAAAATGAGAAATTCACTTGTCTGTGATGAGATTTTAATCACACATGAACTTATAAATAACTCTTTCATGCTGGGGGAATCTAATCACGTGTCAAATTCAGCTCAAGGGGCGCACAAACTTCTACTTGAAATTAAACTTAAAGAAACAGCCACTTAATTTGCAGTTTGTGCAAGTGGCCATTTGTTGACAATTTCACTCAGTATTACTCACGTCCCATGTGTGACATGATAAGGAGCATAAGGTCTGAGAGCAACATGGCTTGCTTCAGTCCGTAGCTATGTGAAAGCCAGTTTAAAACTAATGATGGGTGATATTTAGATGGCGATGTGTTCATGATAACTTCATTAAATCTTTATTCAGCAATTGCGAAATAAGTCTAAATTTCTGTCTTAAGTCACTTTTCATGAAACAGATCCCAGCACAAACTATATCAGTAGCACTTGTTGTTGGGCTTTGTTTAGCTACCTGCATAATGCCATATCTTACCATTATTGATGTGGTCGCGAAAATCGTTAGAGCCACATGGATGAACGCGAACATGAGTTGAGTTGAAAAACTTTATTTCGTTCGTAAACTTGTAGTGGCTCGGTTCAACTGTAACGTACAAAAAACATTCTATGAGACAGTTGAACAATGAGTTGGTTGTTTACAAAGTTACAATACTAATATTTAACATTGCATATATACTTATTCAAACAACGTCAAAGAGGCAATGGAAATTAAAAGTACGACAGAATATGCGTTACAATTACTTTGAAGTTTGGCCTATGTAACAAAACTAGGTACAATAGACTTACACCAATTTGCGGCATAAATCACGACGAAACTGGAATATACTAAACTCATCGGTAAGGACATTGAAATACGAATGAGCCAAATTGGCGCGTTCCAGCTATAAACCATGGTCTGCCAAACAGTCTTACGTATGCAAAACTCTATTGAAGAATTAGTCACGTGGAAAATAGATGCAGNCTTGAATGCAATGGGCAATTCAGAATTCAAATTCTGTTAAGAAAATTCTATGCCCAAGACTCCCTCAAGATTGGAAAAATGTGACCATCATGTAAAATATGAGGACCAGCATCTGCGAAAAATGAAGAAATGCATATTTTTTTCAAAATATGACTACTTTTGTTAGTGGTTGCAAGCTCTCTCAACCAAGTACATATATTTAAGATCTAAGTGCAATTAACAGGGATCAAGGGCTGTTGTTTTGGTTACTAAATAAAGTACACTGGGAGGAGGTTCGTCACCTGTCCACAGGTCACGTGTGGACTTTGCACTTGAAACCCATCATATGAAATCATGCAATTGTCACAAAATTACACTGAAATTTGAACACTGGATTATATATCATATACACCTGCATGGACACCTTTGTAAGTTATGTTTTCAGTGTGGCGATTCATCTATTACCGTCCAGTGCATTCCATAGTTGTTGTCCTTTGTGAGCTGTGTTTTTATATGGTGAATGGTCTGTTACCCTTAAACATGTGAAGTCCATAATTGTTGAGTGATGTATTTACTCTGCTATGTTACAGGTATTGTGCCTGTTGCAGTCTGACGATGGCCAGCCATCGCCAAGGTTCCTGCGTGTTGCCAGTAGCTGTATTCTGACCATGCTGCACTTAAACACTGCTGCAGCAGACCGATTCATCTTTGGCCCAATGCTTTCACCTCTCGTCAGGTGTTCTCAGGTCACAGGTAATCTGTCATGATCACAGTTTTATGTCAGCTTTGTTGCAATGTTGTCATTGAATTGGTAAAGTGATGTCACGTTGGGGAAATTGATAAAAATGATTCTACGTGAAGTCTCATTAACTGCGTACTGTAGAGAAAAATCACTGACCCGAAATTGCCTTAATTAATTTTAATGAGGTCTAGGAAGGTTGTTGTGAATGCACACTAACACAGCAATCCATAATATTGTCTGATGGTAAGCGTAGTACAGAGCTTGAACATGGAAGAGCATTGATTTGGTTCTACATAGCTTTTACAAAAAATGAGAAATTCCCTTGTCTTTGATGAGATTTTAATCACACATGAACTTATAAATAACTCTTTCATGCTGGGGGAATCTAATCACGTGTCAAATTCAGCTCAAGGGGCGCACAAACTTCTACTTGAAATTAAACTTAAAGAAACAGCCACTTAATTTGCAGTTTGTGCAAGTGGCCATTTGTTGACAATTTCACTCAGTATTACTCACGTCCCATGTGTGACATGATAAGGAACATAAGGTCTGAGAGCAACATGGCTTGCTTCAGTCCGTAGCTATGTGAAAGCCAGTTTAAAACTAATGATAGGTTCGTTTCATGAAAGTGACTTAAGATGAAAATTTGGTTTATGCTCCACTCAACTATTTCGGAAAAATAATTAAATTTCATTTGTGCAGAAATGCAAAGTCTGAGAATACACACACCACAGCCAGGTACTGGGATAACTTCTACAAATTATATTTAGATGGCGATGTGTTCATGATATCTTCATTAAATCTTTATTCAGCAATTGCGAAATAAGTCTAAATTTCTGTCTTAAGTCACTTTTCATGAAACAGATCCCAGCACAAACTATATCAGTAGCACTTGTTGTTGGGCTTTGTTTAGCTACCTGCATAATGCCATATCTTACCATTATTGATGTGGTCGCGAAAATCGTTAGAGCCACATGGATGAACGCGAACATGAGTTGAGTTGAAAAACTTTATTTCGTTCGTAAACTTGTAGTGGCTCGGTTCAACTGTAACGTACAAAAAACATTCTATGAGACAGTTGAACAATGAGTTGGTTGTTTACAAAGTTACAATACTAATATTTAACATTGCATATATACTTATTCAAACAACGTCAAAGAGGCAATGGAAATTAAAAGTACGACAGAATATGCGTTACAATTACTTTGAAGTTTGGCCTATGTAACAAAACTAGGTACAATAGACTTACACCAATTTGCGGCATAAATCACGACGAAACTGGAATATACTAAACTCATCGGTAAGGACATTGAAATACGAATGAGCCAAATTGGCGCGTTCCAGCTATAAACCATGGTCTGCCAAACAGTCTTACGTATGCAAAACTCTATTGAAGAATTAGTCACGTGGAAAATAGATGCAGTAGAAGCTGCATAGCAAACACATAAACCACCAACAGATGGCGAATAAAGTCAAACTCTAACACAGAGTGCGTCGGCTCTCACAATTGTTGATGAACTTCTATAGCATCTGTCACTGTTGTTTGTGTTTCTCTTAGGCCCATCTGATGAAGAGGTGGTGATAATTGACGAGAAAGAACTCGGCACTTGTATAGAGACTATACACAAGGTGTGGTTATATATTTTTATGTGATAGAATTTAACTGAAAGCCTTCTGCATCTAGTTTATTATCAAGGGTTACAATTCTTCGTCTGTTTTTAAGTACGAGATATAGGTAATTTGGCACAGCCTTGTATTACACACATTTTGTTTCAATTCAGTGCCACTGTAACTTCCCTTCTTGAAGCCTTTTGCAGGCTTCTTGTTGAATCTGTTGGTGCATTCTACCAGAAAATAGGCTGAAGTTTCATCAATTTCCAGGAAAAATCATTATTTTCACTTGACCATTAACGCCAGCACATCATTATTGTGTGCATGGCACCTTTCTGTGACGATCAAAGATTTGAAATGCGGTTAAATTTGTTGACAATTAGCATTTTTTTTTCAAGGTAATTGAAGAACTTGTCCCTTGGTTATTAAAGGTGTTGGGTTATCATAACTGATGTCAGTTACGAGGTTGTTTGCTTCAAACCCTTAACAACTTGTGAATTGGCCATCAGTTATGTTGTTATCTTTAACATATGCCAGACTGTATGTGAGTATCACAGTAATTAACTGGTGTCATGTTATAACCATTGTTATTGTATGATTTGGAAAGAGTTATAAACCAATGTAGTGGAGTCAATAAGTCGCAATATTGACCACTACTATGGCAACACCATTTCAATTTTTTAAGAATTTTTTCTTGAAGTTGCAATTACTTCATCGAGATTCGATCTTGGTCTCTTGTCGATTGGTTTGCATTAAAACGACTATTCCATGAATCTAAAACATGATTATAGCTTTCCCAAAATTTTGTTTATTGTTCCTTTGTCCATTCCGACCTTCTTCTGGAAGTTTTTTTTTCAAAATCTCTCCTCAGTGTTTTGAGTAAAATCTGGCAGCTAAGTGACCAACATGTGATTTGACATTTGATCTAATGCCCAAACGTAGCCTCCTTCCATGAATTGCCTTATCCCAAGCTCTGCCCCCTTGCGTAATGTCGACTAACAAACAATAAATTTTACTCAGCAATATGTATTTTGTTGGGTAAAATGGCTGCTTGGAAACAAAGGTGTGTCAATAATACTGCATTCTGGTCAGTTAAGCCGTCACTCAAAATCCTGGCGATAGGTCAATTACTGAGCGGATCTAATCATATAATAAAATAAAATAATTATTGGTTTTCACATTTGGTCAGTATGTTGGTTTTCAGACCTCAAACATATGATAATAAACTCGGCTCTGCCTTAGCCGTAATCACATTTTTTGGAATCTGAAAACCAACACATTTACCTCGATGAAAGTCAATGATTTTATTTTATAAGATGTTATTTATGTCCCACCTCATTATTTCCAGATGTTCGTGTTTAGTGGTGAACCGAGTAGCGTTCTCGTTACGAGATTGGATCCTGTATTATCCACGTTATTCAACGTTTATATGTTTTGTAAAACAGGAGTATCGCATTTGAGGTAGGTTAGGTTTTTGTCTCTTAACTGTTTGAAACCTTGTAATGGAAATTTAAGTACGATTATTCTTTGGATATCTAGATGAATTATGTTTCCACCATTCAGATGTTGTGTGCAAAAGGTTTGGATTCTTTGTTTATTTTGCTACAATATTTGACAGTGCTGTATACCGACATTCAGGCAAATAGCAGGGAAACTAATCCAGTTATTTCTAATTGTGGATTTATCTGCTCTCAAGGTCTTGAGTTATTTTAAGAGAGGTGGACAGAAAACTATGACATTTAGTGTGAATCACCAGTGACACACCACTGACTATTGCCTTGTCAAATGCCCTCCTAATGATGTCCTGTAGGACACATACTGCAATCCTGAATTATTAAGGGAAAAGTACATATTTTGTATCGACTTTTGTTGATTGTCTCTCACCACACTCTTTTTATCACTGTTTAGACAATTGTCAGTGGACATCCTACAGCGATACTTTCAACTCACAGACTTACCCCAGTCAGTACACAGCCTTCAGGCATTATCCAGGCCTCCTCGTCAGCACATTGCGTTCAAATCGGCCAGTGGCGGTGGTGTTCAGGTGGTGACCAGTAATGCACAGAGGTAAGCATCTGGTCCGTGTGTGCTCTGAGCAAGTGGTGACCAGTAATGCACAGAGGTGAACATCTGGTCCATGTGTGCTCTGAGCAAGTGATATTTTGCAGTACACACCAAGAATAACCTGTCGTGATTTGTCTTATTGATGGCAATCATTCTGTGTTCATTTTCCCTTTCTTTCCTGGTGGTGAAACTACTATGACGGTGTGTTGAGANTTTACGAGAGGTGGACAGAAAACTATGACGTAGATATGATGGTGTAGAAAACTATGACATTTAGTGTGAAGCACCAGTGACACACCACTGACTATTGCCGGGTCAAATGCCCTCCTAATGATGTCCTGTAGGACACATAATGTAATTCTGAATTATTAAAGAAAAGTACATATTTTGTATCGACTTTTGTTGATTGTCTCTCACCACACTCTTTTTATCACTGTTTAGACAATTGTCAGTGGACATCCTACAGCGATACTTTCAACTCACAGACTTACTCCAGTCAGTACACAGCCTTCAGGCATTATCCAGGCCTCCTCGTCAGCACATTGCGTTCAAATCGGCCAGTAGCGGTGGTGTTCAGGTGGTGACCAGTAATGCACAGAGGTAAGCATCTGGTCCGTGTGTGCTCTGAGCAAGTGGTGACCAGTAATGCACAGAGGTGAACATCTGGTCCATGTGTGCTCTGAGCAAGTGATATTTTGCAGTACACACCAAGAATAACCTGTCGTGATTTGTCTTATTGGTGGCAATCATTCTGTGTTCATTTTCCCTTTCTTTCCTGGTGGTGAAACTACTATGACGGTGTGTTGAGATTGCACTCTGCTGTCATGAAGAGAAATCTCTGATCATGTTGCCTGATTGTGTTTACCATGAATTATAAGCAGACTTCATAGTTACATGAATGGAATTTTCAGAAAGTCACGTGACCGCATCTTCAATGTATTCAGACTATTTTAACGGTTGGATGAGTTACCATTTGCAAGTAAGGACCTGTTCGCCGAAAAAGTTAAATGAAGCATTCCAAGGCAGACGGTGCATGTTCATTGAATGTGTGATACAAGGCTTATACATGAATGTGTGATATGAGCTCATGAATGTTAACATGAATGTCAAGCCCACCTGGGTATAAGCCCACATGAGTATAAGACCAACGCTTTGTCCTCCAGATACAAACCCATGGGAGTGCTCTTGGTGTGTATTTGAACAGCTGTCTGAGAGAGACTCTTCTTCATTTTTGTTAACAAGTCAGTAACCTGCTTTGACGAATTATAACACCAGCCAAATTAGACAAATGTCTTGCAACAGTTGGTATTCTTTTAACAAAACGTTCAAATTTTCAAGATTAACAAAGTTTATAAAGATTTGTTAGAGCTCTATTGGTGAGTGGAAATGGCAAACTTCAAAAGTAAGATCGAGTAAGATTGGATTGTTTAATTGAGTAAAAAATAACATGTGTGAGTTCCTTTCCAACCACAGCGTAACCAAACGAGAAGCGTTATCTTGCCTTATTTCACTACTCGTATGCTGTGAGGATTACAAAACTAAGGCAATACATGTGGCAGTCGCCTTTGTGAACTGTGATGCCTCAAGATACTAGCCATATTACCTAAACTGCACTGGTTTAAAATTAAAGTAAATTTCAGAATTTCTTTAATATAGCCTCAACACACCTGTGCTTCTGTTTCAGTGAGTTGTCTTGGCCGGTGATAGATGAACGTTGCAGGTGTGTTGTTGAGCTGCTCGTTCAGGTGAGGCGGGACCAGTTGGCACAGGAGCTGTTCTTGTCTGTACTTCAGGTAACTAAGCTGTTACAGGTTTGGTTGAGCTGAGTCACCAGGGTTTATTAAGGCCCCATTGTGCACCACCTTAATCTTGGTTTATTTTTCTTAATTCTAGTTAGTGAAGTTTTCAGCGATAAAGTCATGGACCCCCTGGAGTTCATTGAGTGCTTCAGTTGGCAGATTCATTGCCGCTAACTTGGTTTATTCCAGTTTGAAATTTCCAGTAACGATCTGACCTAATGAGCACTTGGTGGTACATAAAGAGCAACAACAATCACACAATGTTTCGAATTTAGTTGTCAATGAAGGAATACTGATTACATTTTTGCTTTATTTTAAGATAAAGCGTCAAAAGTTTTCCCTGTTAAAGTTAAATAATTTCTGTTTTGAGAGAGTTAACAACCTGTAAATGACTGCTTAACCCATCAGCAACAAAACAAACTTTATTTGTTTATCACCATGCTCTCCATTTTAGACAATCATGTTCTTGACTCAGATAAGTAAGTCAAAATCTTGACTCAGATAAGTAAGTCGGAATCTTGACTCGTATAAGTAAGTCAAAATCTTTACTCATACCAAGATACAGTGTGAAACTAGAATTTAAAAGAATACAAAATCCAAAGTAGTTTGGTATAAATGACCATCACAATGTAAAGTGTTTGACTCATTCAAATTTTGCAAAGAAAGTTCTCAGTAGGGACAAATAATTAATTTTGAAATAAAATTCTACATATTTTATCTTTCTTAAGATGGCATTTGCGTTTCCATGGTATTTTCTCTAAAGCTGTAACTTGTCCCAGGATTACATGGTGTTTTTAAAATGATCAAATCAATGATCACGTTTTGATGTTCTTGCTCAAGGGTGCAGTTGGTGTTTTGGTCTTAGTTTAGTTTGTCAGCAGTCCTCTTGTACACAAATTTTGTTAAAGCTGTGTTTTGCCTTGTTTGTATAGTCAATAAGCGAAAATCGATTTAGGACATTGCAGGCAGTATTTTATTAATAATCAAATAAGTAAACATGGTTGGCATAACTGTTGTTTGCTGGTGGCTGTTTTAGGAAGAAAACATAATGATTGACTAGATGAACAGAGAATGATCACCGGGTCTTCTGAATGAACCATGACAGTCAAACCAACTTTGTTGCCTTTCCTAATCAATTCTCGTTGTATTCATCTCCAGGACCTTACCAAAGTAATAACTACAGACAACAGTGAACCATCAATAAACCTCTCAGACTCTAGTGCACTGCTGGATGTAGAACGACGTCAGACGGAACAGCTTAGCGCCCTCCAGTGGAGACTGAGTGTACTAAGCCTGCTGTCCTGCCTTATTGACATGTTGGGCCCTGACTGCTTCACTGACAATGCTCACATTCTCGCCTTCATAAAGGTACGTGCTCACTTTACTCATCTCCCCTGTGGCTGTCATGTACAATTAACGTGTACACTCTTGTTTGGAATCATGATAATGATCGGGATGATGATGATGATGATTGTGGTGGTCGTGATGGTTAGGATAAAGGTGTAAATGTTGCCAGGTGATAGGTACGGTGAAGTTCTCCATAAACAAGCTTGGCTGAATTTATTATGTGTGTTATACTAGGAAATGTTTTTTGAAATTACAACTATGATACTTATCTAAGGAAAATTAAGCATGGTTGAACCCTAAAACTTCCCCCAGTTCCACAGGAAGTGATCTTCAGCCCAATAACCTTTTCAATCACAAACCCTTCCCTCATACAGCAAAATTTCCCGTTGTGATATTTTGGTGTGTGACATTCCGTGGTCCATTTTGAGCACCAACTATGACATTAATATGCCCAAGCCATGCCCAAGCCATGCCCAAGCCATGCCTAAGCATATATTTGACACTGCCAAATGATTTGACTTGTCAGGATATTGCCATCTTCCAATCGTGCATCTCGGACTTCTTTGCGGAAAAGATTGTTAATTGGTATTTCAGTAGCTATGTGATTGGGAGAGGTTTTCCAGTTAGCCATAATTTTTTAATGTGCCCTAACCATTCATGAAAACCTTGATACTTTGTTGCAGGTGACACTAGAGAGAGGTGTAGTGATGTCAGCTGCACCTGGCGATGACATTTTGTTTGAGAACGAGACCCTCAGCATGGCCTTGGGCCTTCTGACCGTGTTAATCAGTGGTGTCATCGAGGTATGACTTGAATTTCGTGGTAACTTCATCACAAGTTGTTATGATTTTTAGCACAGTCCGTTGCACTCATTCCCAGCTTTGCACATCTGAACCAAGATGAGCTAATCAGTGTTCTGTTTGCTCATGTGTTTCTTTGAAAGGTAGGGTCTTACATGGCTTTTAAGGCATTTTACATTACTAAGAAGCAAATGAACTAGACCTTCCTAGTGTCTCAAGTTGGGACTCTTTTCTTTTTCAAATATAAAATTTCAAGTCCAAAATGTGCACTATCTCACTTTCAGTTGTCTGCAGAGGACAGGCAGAATACGAAACTTCTACTACCGCTTTTGGAATCCTTGGTGGAAAAACATAGTGACGAGTCTGTCCAACAGGTGGCAGCAGATTTGCATGCTGCTATAGCCACTCACGGTGTTGTGTGGTCAGAAAAATTGGCTAAGTCTACTCCGTCAGGTAGGCAAGGTGGTCCAGACAATTTGACGAAAAGGGGGATACAAGCTGCTGCAGAGAGGGCATATGGGAGTGAAGGTATAGGGGGCGCTGGTGTCTGTTCAAGGTGTGATAATGAGAGTGCTGGCCAGAATTCAAAGGAAGAAGTGTCCAAGGTGACTCAGCAAAGCAAATCGGAGAGAGGTCATTCCATCAGCGGGGCTCAGTCTCCATATGCACAATGTATGTGTGAAATCAAAAATGTGCTTATACCCGTGCAAGGACATGGCTTAATTGCTCTACGCAAATTAATTGAATCTAAAGACGAGGAGACAATGAAGCATGTTGACGATGTCATGTCGGTTCTCATCGAGTCAGTGCGACATACAGACTCCTACGTGTACCTGGCTGGGGTACAGGCCTTGGCCTCCCTTGCTGGTGCAGTACCTGAAAAGGTCATCTCTGTTATTGCTGGACAATTCCAGTCTGGAGGTGCAGGTATGGAGGAGATGGCCAAAGGTGAAGTGAGATTGAAGATGGGAGAAGTACTTGTCAAGGCTACCAGGGCATTAGGTAGGTGGTGGTGGTGGTGCTGGTGCTGGTGCTGGTGGTGGTAGTGGTAACAATGCTATGTGCAGGAGGTGTAGTGGTAGTGATTGGTGGCCGGTGGTGGTGGATTCGGTGTGGGAGTGATGGTGGGTGCGTCAGTTGGGAATAATTTTGTAAAAAAATCGTACATACGGGTCAGTTGACCCAAATACACTCTAATCTCTGAGTTTAGAAGAACCAGAGATTCCTCATGCACTGGGTTAAGTTGGGACAAGCGCTTCAGTCACATGTTGTTAAATATTGATCTTCAACAACAACACTGCATAGGATTCCTCTTGTAACCAGGTTCTGTATTTCCAGCAAGATTACATAATGTCACCTAAGGCCACACCTACATAAATATGCATGTTCATACAAAAAAGTTAGATAAAATCAGAGAATTTTCTACTCTTGGCATCTAGATCTCTATTTGCTTCTAATTCTGCTAAATTCTTTTGATAAGCCTCAGTCTGGTCTCATTTTCCATCGTCAGTGCCCAAGACGTACTGTACGTGATTTCTCAGCAGTGATGCTGCCCTCAACGCCCTATTGAACTGTCGGTTCATGTATACTGAAAATGTCTAGTTTCATCCGTGCACTACAATTGGCATATAAAGAGAACATGGTTCACTGTTGGGGTAATTTCATAATTACCCTAGAATAATTTTTTTAGTAAATGTTCAAGGTAACTGTTTTGAATATTAATTTTGAGTGTCAGAATGTTTTTTAAATAAAAGCTTAAAAATGGCTCTTACGTTCCACCAAGTATGATTTGACCACTTGCTGATAAAAATCTGATCTCAATGTGTTCTAAATTTAGACCAAAGGGCGTTTCTGGGCTCGGGAGAGTTGATAGTTTGTTACTGAGTGAGGTTGAGTTCGGCATGTGAAATGAGCCACAGTGGCAAGCCATCTTGAAAAGCCTGGTTTCAAGTAATAACCTACTACCAGTTCTGCCCACGCCCAGATATTGCATCCAGTTTGACCATGCAACAGTTTGTGACCATGCAACAGTTTGTGACCATGCAACAGTTTGTGACCAATTCCATGAAGATAAGTGGTCTAAAGTTTTTGTGATTGAAAGCAGAATTTATTTCCGCTTTGACTTGTTTACCACTTGTTGTAAACAAAAGGCTATGGATTGTGCTCAACTTTGTGAGTGTCATGTCGACTTGTGTCCAATAGCCTTTTACCAAGATCCATCACTGCCAGTTTGTGTTCTCATTATGTCAGGGAATTCCGTTAAAGTTACGTGAGATCCTAGAAAATGTCCATGTTTGGCTAACTTTGGATCATCATACTTTGGATATGACTGATCATGTTCAAATAAAAGTTTTGTATTTTATGGTTTATCCTGTTTTCAAAAACAGCTTTTAAGAATTGCTTTTAAAAGGTTACAATTTTGCATGAGGGGCTATCAAAAACAGGACTTTTGATATTTTTATGGAAAAATTGAAACAAAATAATTTAGAAAAACTGGAGTAGCATTTTTGAGATTTTATCTTGAAAATGTATACCAAATAAAATTTGGTTATATAATGGATACCACTTTTTTGTATGAATTTTCTTTTTTCCTAATTTTCAATGAAAAGACAGGCTCATGTTACCCAGTTAAAGTAAAACTTCTGCTTGCTTTCTACTTTGAGAAAGTGTATTTCCTTTTAGATATTTGGATGAATCCACAGACCTGTTAAAGTCTGTTACTGACCTTCACTATTCGTTACAGGTGACATAACTCCACATTACAGAGATCTGATACTGTCAACATGTCTGCGGGGTGCCCGCGACAGCGATCCCTTTGTCAGAGCCAGTGCTGTGTCCAATATGGCCGAAGTGTGTAAACTGCTCAGGTTCTCTCTATCCCACAATATACACGAGGTAGGTGTGTCTAGAGAAGTGTTATCACGGATACGAGTGCTCTCTGGTTCCAAACTGTAGAAAGTACCTGTCAGTCATCTGTTTACATTGTACAGTCACTGATTGTCCTTAATCATTATGTATGCAGGTTTTTGGGATTGGTAGGTCTTGTTTCTTAAGGCTGCTATGTACCTGCATTCTGACAAAACACGAATTGGTCTCAGATTGGATGGGATTTGCTGGCTGGGGAAAAACTGACAGTTCATTATAGCTTGAGATGAGGCTCAGTTGGGTTGAGCCGGTACGTCTGCTGAGCATGGCCTCAAGCAATAATGAATTGCAAGTTCTTCCCACACTTCACTTATAATCTTGAGTAAGGACTGCATCCTGATCATTTTACATTCGGTACATGGTCTGAATCACAATTTTTGACAGAAAGTTGGTTTATAGCACGTTTAAAACTCTTTCATTGCCCGGTGTGCCTTTCGGCAAATTTCACATTCGCTGCCAAATGCACCGATCAGCGAGTTTGGGTACTTGGCTCTTCTTGACATAGTTAATCCTAAATTTCATGGGATATAACTACACCTTAATGACATCAGTCAACAGTTTAGCCAAATCCTGAATCAAAGGCATTTTTATGCGTCCACATATTTATAATGTGGACGCATTATGCTGTCACCTCCGTCCGTCCATCCAGCGTCCGCAGGTCTATCTCCAAAACCCTTTGACGTACATTCATGAAATTTTGCTCATTTGTTCTCTGTATCTTCAAAGGTCCTCAACCTATTTTCACAAAGTTTGGCATGTACGCATATATTAATGAGATGACGCTATGATCCCGTTTTCGGATGGATTTGACATAGTTTGCGCCACTAGTGGCAATTTTGCTGTTTTGAGCCTGTTTTTTGGTGTCCACCCCTCTATCAACTAAACTGCTCTCAGGATGATTGTGAAAATTGGCATGTATGTTCTTACTATGAAGAGGACGTCTGACGATAATTTTCCAGCGATTTTGACTACTGTGGCGCCTTCTAGTGGCAGTTTTGTTTTTTTTGCGCCCATGGTTTAATCTCCTAAACCGTTTGCAGGACCTGTACTAAATTTAGCATGTGTTTTTATATGATGTTGACCACAGACAACGTCATCTTTCGGATGGATCTAACTACCAGTGTGCCCCCTATTGGCAATTTTAGTTTTTACGTTTACCTCTGTATCTTCAAAGGTCCTCAACCTATTTTCATAAAATTTGGCATATGGGCATCTATTAGTAAGATGACACTATCCTCTCATTTTTGGATGGATTCGACATAGCTTGCGCCACCTAGTGGCCATTTTTAATGTTTTTGAGTCGTCTTTTTGGTGTCCACCCCTCTATCAACCAAACTACTCTAAGGATGATTGTGAAAATTGACATGTATGTTCTTACTACAAAGAAGATAGGTGACAATGATTTTCTGATGACTTTGACTGCTGTGGCGCTTCCTAGTGGCAGTTTTGTTTTTTTGCGCCCTTGGCTGTATCTCCTAACCCGTTTGCAGGATCTTTATTAAATTTAGCAAGTGTATTTATATGATGTTGACAATGGATGACGACAACTTTCGGACGGATCTGACTACTGGTGAGCCCCCTAGTAGCAGTTTTATTTTTTTAGGTTTACCTCTGTATCTTCAAAGGTCCTCAATGGATTTTCAGAAAATTTAGAATATAGGCATCTGTTAGTGAGATGATCTATCCTCCCGTTTTCAAGTGCAATCGAGATACTTTGCTCCACCTAGTGGACATTTTTGCTGTTTTCAACTCTGTTTTTTAGCGTGCATCCTCGATCAACCAAACCATTCTAAGGATGATTTTGAAAAAATTGGTGTATATGTTCTCAGTGTGAAGAGGACGGTTGACGATGATGACTTCGACTACTGTGGTGCCTTCTAGTGGTAGTTTTGTTTTGCGTCCATAACTGCATCTCCTAAACCCCTTGCAGGATCTTTGTTAAATTTATTGTATTTATAGGAAGCTAACAACAGACGATGCCTTTCAGGCGAATCCAACGAATACTACTGTGCCCCTTAGGGGCAATTTCATTCTTTCCATTTTCCTTTGTTTCTGTGATTAAGTTCCTTGACATATTTGTTTAAAATTTGGTATACAGCTCTCTTAAAGAAGCAATGGGATGTTCCTGTTTTCAGATGGATTGGATGTTTTTGTGCCATCTATTGTCCATTTTTATGAAACAAATAAACAGCCCTAGAAGCACACCGTTTGCGGTGCATTCATGGGCACATTTCAACGCTCCGCGTTGCTCTTGTTCCAGTTTTTTGAAGAAATTTCTGTCCATCGCTTGTTTGTCGAATTGCACTTGATGCAATGGTCTCTAAACTGTCCATCATCGAGGTTTAATTGACTCAGTTGCAAATAATTCTAATTCATGATCTGAGTTTGAAATGTCAGATGTAAGACAAGATATGCACTGGGATCGACAGGTATGTATGTCAACCAAAACTCTTTGTTAACCATTGATAGTTTTTTTCCTGAAATTTTGAATACTCTAGCTGGCAAATACCTGCCTCTACATATTGCATATCACAGGCACCTGTATCAGCTCTTGACGATTTATTATAGTATATCATCGAGGGCTGATTAAAGGTGCCTGTGATCATATTTTTAAAATTGAAACATCGATAACACTTTTAGAGCTGTCTTAGTCATTGCACCCAATGTTCAACGCATCCTTGAAATTTATTTGGTGCTGGTAGAAACAGTTTTAAAAGCATGACAGTAAGAATTAACCCAGGATTATCTGATATGCTACTAGCTATGATTGATTTCAGCAAGCGCTGTGCTATTAATATGTCATTTTGTATCAATCTTTGTGTTTGCCAAATCATTGTTCTTCATGTAAAAATAGGCTAGACCTGCTCATTTTTAGATGCCCAGTGCCGAGTCCCTTTTGTGGCACTATTTATTTGTTGCAAGTGTTGTAAACTTTGTATTTGATTTGTTGTTTTTTTTTACTTTCTTGCTTCTCGCAAGTTGTAAATTGCACATCAAGCAACTACTGTGACATGTGCCCCAGGAGATCCTGCCGTCTGCCCATATATGGCCTGATGCCACTCATCTGATGCCTTCCTATCATAGTGTTTATTCTTCTGTAGGTGTTCAACTGTTGCAGTAGCCTTCTCAAGACAGACAAACATGCAGAAGTACGTCAAGCAGCAGCCATGCTGATTACTATGATGTTAACTGGTCTTGGAAATGATGCCTTGAAAGTGAGTGGACATTAAATTTAGCAACACCGTTAGCCGTAGGATGGCTTTTTATACAAAGTGCATATTGGGTGAAGGCTTTCTTTTATATTCTCTCATCTCATCTATTTCCAACCGTTTAAACACATCAGAAGATGGTAGATTCATCAAGATTCACTTAACACCATTTCGTTGGATGCTTCCTAACTCTTACCCATGTATAATTTCTGAAAGCCAACTCTTACTGTCCGTTCCTTTCTCATTGGAAATTTGCCTTAAAGAAGCCACGTCATATTACTAGATAAATAAAAAGCAATTGCGTGGCCACCAAGTTTTTAAAATCCACAAATCTAAGAAGCAAATCAAAGTGTAAATAGACCGCCTTGCTCCACTTGAATGTGATGCAAAGGTCATATGTCAAAGATCTGAATGAATGTCGCGTTGCATGCAGTTGGGTGAACACCTTGAAATTGGTCCACTTTTGTGTGTTTCTCATGTCTGCACAATTAATTGGGCTTGGGTCTATACAGCTCAAGCCATCAGATGTAAGTTAAGGCAGTGCAGGTCCCTAGATTAATGGCCAAATTTGACTAACTTTGGAACATCAAATCTCAGAAGTAGCTGATCAGATTCACATGAAAATTTCAGGTACAGTGTTTTGTACACTGTTCTTAAGAGTTCTGTTAGAATTGCTTTTAAATTGTTCCACTTCGGCACGAGTGGCTGTCAGAAAATAGGAGTTGGATGGATTTCACAAAAACATGAAAGTCGCATTAACTTGCATAAAATGAAAATGAAATAATTTTAAAAACCGTAATAGCCATTTTTCTTGGAATTTAGATCAAACGGAATTTGGTCATGTTATTGATATCACTGCTTGGCTTTGTATGTACCTCTCTTTTTTGCTTAAGTTTATTAAAAATAAATTCTTTTACTCTGAAAATATTGAGCTAATTACTTGTCAGTAAGGTTCTTCATAAGCTTAACTTGCATATAGGCAGATTTAGGGAAATATGTCCACCGATCTTATTTCTACCTTCTGATGAAAACTGGCGGCGAGTCGAAGTATGATACAAACCCTCTATAAACCAGGTTCTGCTGTCC